>JAODOY010056088.1:0-17964 GCA_025399855.1 Forbesichthys papilliferus | reverse complement strand
TAGTTAGACTGTAGGGTGGTGAGGCCGGTCCGACGTGTATTTCTGTTAATTTGCTTTTGTTTGGTTATTTATTTGTGTCATGTGCTGTCATGTGTTTACTATTGTTGTATTTTATTCTACAGTTGTGAAGCACTTTGTGATTTTTAACTGTGAAACGTGCTATATAAATACATTTTACTTACTTACATTCACATCTGCCATCTCTTCTTCTGAATTACGGCTTCTGGACTCTCTGGAGGCTGTATATGTGTGTGTGTGTGTGTGTGTGCGCAGTACTCATCATGCACTGGCTGGTAGGGATGGATGAGGGGCTCACACTGTCTTTCTATCTAGCTCCATCTCCCTCTTTGATCTGTCTGTCTGTCTGTCTGTCTGTCTGTCTGTCTCTCTCTCTCTGCTATGGATTGTGTTAGGGTGGGCATGAAGACAAAGAGGGGAGAAGAAGGAAAAGAAAAGGAGAAGAAAAAAGAGGAGCACGAGAAAAAGAGTCTGGTTATTTCACAGCTTTTATCTTTGAGCCTGGATCACACTGTTTCAATGGCTTTCCACACACATTCACACACACAAGCACACACACAGTTTGCCCTCCACCTAAGCCTCCATTGCCATAGCAACGGCACGCCTTCAATGCCCTTGCAATCAACTTTTTAAAAATAGGGCTACGTGTGATTTGATGGCAAACACACACACACACACACACACACACACTGTCCTCATTCAAGGGTCAGATAGTTTGCAGGACAAAGGATAAGCACAAAGCCCAAAGCAAAGGGGTTCATGCTGGATCTAATGCACATTTCAAGAGAGCACTGTGGAGATATTTGTAAGATCTCCTGTTTCACTTGTTGTTGTACGACGATTATTTCCTATTGTTTGAAAATGATTTGAGAAGAATCAAGAAATGAATAATGGCTGTAAAATTGTAATCTGACACACACACACACATACTAATAAATACTACACCTCCTATCGTTGCTGTTTCAAACCGCCAGGTGCAGCAATAACACAAGTGTTTGTACGCATACATGCAACCTAAAACAGACAGTATAGTGACAGATAAGGATAAAAAAAAATCGAACATGTTTTAATTAAAAGACATTTTAAATAAGCGGTTAATTAGCATCTTTAGTTAGACTGCTGAATATATGTTTGTACCATGCTGGAGCAGAGTGCAAGCACAGACCAACAAACAACACAGAAACACAAACGTGTCTGGTCGAGCAACACATCTTCACACAGCCAAGAAGACATGAAGAAGCACAAAATCACGAAGTAGTCTTACGGCAAAACAATAACCATATAAGGAACAAAGGACATCCCAACCTGATAACCCTCCATCAACGCTGAAAGTAATGAACAAACAACATGAAGCCTGTGTAGCCGAGATGCACTATGGATTATTGGTGGATTCTCAGCTTCACAAATCAACATCATTTGTGTGAACAGATCCTGAACAAATGTGACTGTGGCACTGTTACATTAAATGTTGGATTCCTTGTTGCATCGTTATAAAAGTGTCTCTTAGCAACACAGCGTCCTGTCTAAGTGCACGCTTTAAAGCACAAGGCGCTTTAAAGGCCTAAACTTACTTTAGGGCGTGTCCAAACGGTCGGCTCAAAGGTGTTGCACTTACTCTCTTCATTATTCATGGATGTGTTTTGGGCGCAACATCTGATAAACCAATCAGAGTGCGTCTCACATTCCCTTTACAATCCAAGTGTGGTGGCATCATGGGCGGACTACTATTCTACAGGTGGGTTTGTGAAATCACTGGAGCAGACCATCTAGGCAACAGCGAGATTCTACCAAGGTCTCTAAAATATGTTGATGTAGGCTACACATAATATTTCACATCAAACTCTTAATTTTTAATCCTTTGCATGTTTGTGCGCTCCTGTGCATGTAACAAGCAAAGTGTACATGCGTTGTGCACCAGCCGTGGTCAATACTATCATGGCTTGAGACCAGGTTATTTATAGTCATTCGCGTATTCAGTTTCAGCTGCCTCAAGATAGCAATGTGCCAGCAATGCGCTAGACCACACCCCATGCTTAGAACAACACACCCACCACCACTCAAATGAGCGCAAGTGCATTTGCCATTTAAACAACCTGGGCGCTGGATGGGAAAATGACAACTGCGTCTGTCTGAAACTAGCAAAGTTACAATTACAATACTGTGATGTCTATAAAATATTTGTATTCCTCAGACTTACAGTACATGTCTATCTATTTGAAAATTAAACAAACCTTCTTTAATTTAATGGTAACTGAGCTTTGCTTATTCTTGAGCTCTACTAGTTACTTAACTGCTACTATAGGTAGTTTATAATGCATTGCTCTCCTGCCCTGCAGCCATTGTTCCATAATTATAGAATCTGAGTTTATCCAGGTCCTAAACCAAGCAGCCTTGGTATCTAAAGGGACAAAAATCCACCAAAATTGTCCATATTATTTTTTACAGTTTGTGTTTCTTTTATATCACAATAACAAGCCAGTACCTCTTCAGCAAGTATGGCTTCACATGCTTTTATATAAAGCGATATTTTATAATGCTACTCTATTATGGTTGCCTTTCAATATATAGCCTATGTGGCACATTGTGGTTGTAGTAGTAGTAGTAGTAGTAAACATTTATTTAATTCAAACATAAAAATATTTGGTTTTCTTTCAAAATCCCATTATGCCAGGGCACTGCACTACAGTACCTGCCAGCAGTCATTTTCATGTCTAAATAATAATAATAATAAAATGAATTGACTTGTTTTAGATCTTGTGCAGTGTTCAAGCAATGCTAATATTATCTTAACATGTGGTTGTTCTCTAATGGGTGTTAATGGGAATATAGGCATTCCCTCAGATGTAGTACCGGCATTGGCCACCATACCCGGAAGGGATCGAGCCTCCCGATCAATCTTGGGGACTTGGCTGTGTCCGACAAGGAATGGTTGTGCATGTGACTTATAGTAGTATCTGCTCTTTCATTGGCTATCGCACAAAGATGCTCTACAAACGTCCACTTGTGGGAGCTGGGTTAGTGACCATCTGTGAACTTTGTCAGTTGTGAGCGGCGTCTGTCCCCGCTCCGTCGCTACTGAAAGCATTGAATCACACCGCTCCCCACTCTACTCACAATGTCAACAGCATTGACACTACTAGCACACTAGCTAGTGATTAATGGAATAACATTAATATAATCAGTTAAATTATTTAAATGAAATAATATTAATATTAATAAAGTTAAATATTTGTTGTTTCAGTATTCGTTTTTTCCATGATAAAGCAGCCCTATTACTCACAACACATGTTTATATATAATGGTGTGGTGTTTATAAAATAGTAATTATTCAATGTTACATGATAGTATGCTTCAGACACCAAAAGGGACATGTCACAACATCGACCCTGTGTTTTGTTAATATTAAATAAAAGAAGTGTATACATGTAAACTCACAAACCTTGTATTCATTTCTGTGTTTTGTGTATGTGTCTGCGTGCGCATGTGGATCTGTTCATGCGCTCACGCTTGTCAAATGTGTCTTAAATGTCCCCGTGTCTCTTTTAGATGAACAGAAAACAGCCTGTGGGTGAAAGGACGGTTGCCGATTGAACAACAACAAAGCGTCTTCCTTTGAAAATATGAGCGGAGCCTGAGTAAACACATTAGATCCTGGCGAGGACGTTAGGGGTGGGGGGGGGGGGGGGTGAGACAGATCTGAATAGAGCATGATGTATACACGAGAGGGGGAAAAAAAACACAGTGACGGAGGCTAACTTCTAGCCTCACTGTGGTTTTGGCTGCAATGTGGGCTCAACATACGCACCGTGATCAATTGGTTTAAGAAATAATTCGGAATTTTTTAGTGACAATACATCAATCAATCAGTATTGTGCACGCTGAATATAAAGTGGTTGAACGGCCAAGGGCAGCACTGGAAGGTGATTGGCTGAAATATTTACTGGGCAACGCCCTCCAAGTGCGACTGGTGTAAAGCACAGGGATAACGGAAAGGTGTCCGCTTCTCCAGTTCCATCATGAAGGCAGAAAGAGAGAGACAGAGGAGAGAGAGAGAAAGAGAGTGTTATCAAACCTTAGCAAGCTGTGAGTTTATCCATTTTGTGAAGGTTTTCTTTTGGACATCTTCTCTTTCGTCTGCAGCAGAAACACACAATAAACAGATGTTGAGTCAGAGAATGTGGTAATATGTCTCTCTAAATAAATACACACACACACACACACACACACACACACACACACACACACACACACACACTGCACTGGGTGCATGATTAGAGGCCCCTTTAATCTTGCAGAGGACTAATTAGCTCTTCATCATATCAATAATGGCCACTCTGAGCCGTTTACCAGAGTCCCTTCCATAACCCCGGAAACTCTAGAGAGACTGGGCAACAGCGTTCTCTCTTGTTCAGACACTTAAGACCCTCTACAAGCTGTCTGGATATCAGTATTAGCGCTGCTGCATCTGCAGATAAACAAAGCCAAAGCTCTCCATTTAATAATTTCCCTTTCTCCTTGACAGACACCAAATTGGAAACTCCAATTAATTAGCAATGTGTTGGTACTGTAAATATCAAAAATACACAGGCATATTTTAGTTTAAAAACAAGCATTCTGGAAGGTTTGGCAAAGGAACACACTATTATATTTAATGAAAAGGAAAAGAAGTTTCAAAGTTGACAAAACACATTCACTACCTTATGAAACGGTTAACAAAGAAGCATAGCATCGAGCTAATAGCTTCTGCATGTGGTGGCACCATAATGAGGCTCGCGAATTCCTTGTGTTTTTACGTGAGGGGCGCCTGTGATATGCATGATCATGGAAATGAGGGAACCATGGCTTACACGGACCCCTCCCCCCCACCCAACAGCACCACCAACACACACGCCTCTCTAATTTCACTAGAATAGGGGGCAGTAGCCATTAGTGTGGACTATAAATTACACTTTTATCCTGATACGGAACATCAGGATAAATATGAAAACATTCAGTGTTCATGTGTGTGTGTGTGTGTGTGTGTGTGTGCGTGCCAAACACTGACTAATGGACCTGATAATGAAACTTCTCCTTTAATTAAAAGGCCCTGTGTGTAGAAAGACCCTGAACACACACACACAGCTTTGTGGTGAAAAGAGGCTACGTAAGTCAAGTGTTGATGAAAAAAGATCCACGTGTAAACGTACAGTAATCACAATGTGTGTGTGTGTGCACGTGCGTGTGTTGGTATTGCATCAACTATGCATCAGTGCATGCGGATTAGAATGGAAATGTACCGCACATGTAACTGATTGCATTTCTTTGCGTTATCTTACTTTGTGCGTTTACAGAATATGTGTGCTTCTTTTTACAAATTAGTTTGGACATAAATACAGTTGCACTTGTGTGTACAAAGTATGGAGTGTGTTTAATGATTGTCAGCTTGCAGTTGTCTGCATGTTCTCCAAGTGTTCTTACAGTGTCAGAGAAAGCACTGTGAAATAGGGAAGGAGAGGGGTGATCAATACTTTACCTAAATCTCTATTTTCTTACCACTACCTGCTGTGTGCACACACAAATAGTACACTCCGACGAACGTACATGCACACACACATTTATAGTCGCAACAATGCCACACACACGTCGTGGACTCTAAATACACATTCGCACACCAATAGACACAAGAGGCGGATGTGAGCATGCCGGCACATCCTGTCGCCATCTCATTAAGTCTCCTCAGACATTAACAGCTTCCTCTGATCTGAGCGTGGGATGAGGGGCAGAGAGGGAGAGAGAGGGAGGGAGAGAGAGAGGGGGAGAGAGGCAGGAAGAGAGAGAGAGAGAGGGAGGGAGAGAGAGAAGGGGAGAGAGGCAGGAAGAGAGAGAGAGAGGAAGAGAGGCATGGAGAGGCAGAGAGAGAGGCAGGGGAGAGAGGATGAGAGAGAGGGTGAGAGGCTGGGAGAGTGAAACGGAAGGGAAATAGAAAGAAGGAAATCAAGAGGAGGGAATAGCCACTCCAGGAAGATGATGAAATAAAGGTGCGGGAGATTAGACCCACACAAAGAGCGGCGAGAGAGAGAGAGAGAGTGAGATGGAGAGATGAACAGAAGGACACAGCATTTGAATATCCGGTCAACAGCAGAAGAGTGATGTTTATGAAGGTGTGTGGTCTCATCGGTCCCAGCCAACACATTCACATCAGTCGTACAGTACACTAATCACAACAGAATCGTTGATACAGTGTGATGATGAGCCAAAATCCGCTGTATTACACTACTGTGACACGCTCACAGGCAAAAAAAGACCACAGACACATTTTCTATCAACATTTCGACACGTGAGCACATGTGCTATAAACAGCCACCGGTGGTTTCACACATTTGTTTCAAGATCATATCAACTGCTGCTGTCTCGCTCGTCTACCACAGCCTTAATGATCACATCACACATACGTACAAGCAGAACCCTTACAAGCTGATATTGCACAGTGGGCAGCCCTTCACTGCAATATCATCTCACAGGGGCTTCATCTACAAAAAGATGCTCAGAGTATCCTTGACCTGCTGAAGTATCCCAGAGAAGGCACTGCACTGTAGTATTACCATGGCCGGTATTCACAAAGCATTTTATCTTACCGCTACTCCTAAATCTCACTAAAAGTTCCTAATGAAAAGTTACCTCCTAAATTCTATCCACAAAGCTGCTGAGGCCAACTTTTACTTATTTAGAGATGGGTCTGTCGGTGGGGTCATGGGCTTTGCCTGTCAAAAATAGCAGTTGGCTTCATTGGAAGCTGCAATTAAACAACAATACAACTACATTTTCATTATTCAAACTTAAATACACATTTGTTTCAATTATAATGTGGTGAACAATTTGTAGCAAAAACAAGTGAGAGCTAGTGTTGATTCAAAAAAGACTAAATAAAAACTACACATTCAAGATGGGTATTGTTATAATAGTGCCCTAACACAACCACCAAATTAGTATTACAAATAATACCACACATACTCTACTCCAACGCACTCGAACAAATGAGGCATTCATTAAACTACAAGAATAAATTTGGAACTTAAATGCATCACAAATCACACATAAACACAAGGAATTCTGGGAAAAGGGGCAGAATTGAACTTTTTAGCTATTGTTCCACAAATGTAAAACCTCTGCCTGCCCATGTGGCCTGCTCAACTGTCAAAGGGTTCTAGAACCAGTCTGATCAGAACAACCGATTTGCAGTGTCAGGCCCGGATAGATATGGCAGAATTCAAATAACAAACAAGTGCCACAAGTATCAGGATGTTCGCCCAATTATTTTGAAATACACTAAACAATGTTTTTTTTTTGGTCATTCAATATATTTAGCATAAAGTATACAAAGGCCCAGCATGCAAGACTCTTTTGCCTCAGTGGTGTACAGTGTCCTTGGGCACTCAGACACCAGCATAAAGGGGGTGGAGGGGAGCATTACACTGTAGCAGCCATTTAGGAGTCGGTCCTAGTGACTTAGGGGTAGTCAAGAGGACTCCTAACTTTTCACAGATTTAGGAGCTAGTTTTAGCGTTAAAAAGCTTTGTGAAATACTCTCAGACAAAAACTGTAGGACTGACATTATTTTAAGGAGTTTCTCCTAAATCGGCAAGTTAGGAGATACTTTTAGCCTTAAGATGCTTTGTGAATACCAGCCCAGGTCTCTAAAGTGCCACCATCTCACTGTGCAAACATATTTAGGCACACTGGTGCAAGTGACTTCTAACCACCATCGCCAGCTCAAATATACGCAGTTGTGTGTTGTTGTGAAGCGCCACATGGACAATGACAATTAAAGCGTGCACAGTGCACTAACGTAGCCTTGTTCCAAAGAAGATGAATGAGTACATGTGTTTATTATTACCATAACTACTCCCCATGCACGCACAGAGATAATCCATGTTTCAGTCGTTCGAATCCAGTCATGAACGTTAAATTGCAGTTAAACCAATTCAAACACATTTTCAACTTTTCATTATTCAAAAAATTGGCTTGCTCAAAATTGACATTCTCATTCGGGTTATCCTTTTCTACCTTCAGTGACTTCACAATAAAAAGGATAACTAAATATCTAACATAAATTAGGTGAAAGAAGCTCGATACAGGTTGCCTATGTGACCAATTAATTCATATCTATTACAAATATTATTTTATTAAAGGTCAAACATGATCATATCACACATTGTAATATTGTCTCCTCCACAACCTGATCAAGCCATTCAGAAATATCCATATGAAGATTCACATAGTACTACAGAATAAATATAACACAAAAAACAAAAGATGAATGTTGCATAATGATAACTCATTCTGTTTTTCCTTCCACGATCTGCATGTCCGGGACAAGGAGATTTTTGATAAAACAAGTGCCATTGAGTTTAACTTGACCTGACTGGACAAGCAACACGTTCTCATTCCCAACTTGTCAAAAATTGCAGCTTGGTCAATGGCCTTTCTCGTCAATTTTCAAAACGTTATAAAGCCTTTGGCGTTGTAGGATGAAGACTTCGGTCATTGACTGTTACGGCAAGACTACGGAGTTACCACCGGTTTATTTTTAGCTATATGGGCATGCAATTTCAGCGCAAATTGTAGCTCCTGGTTGTAGATAAATAATCAATATGCAATCGAGACATGTTAAAATGTATTTACCTGAAATCATAAAATTAAATAGTTTCAGTTATATTTCGGTATAGTCTATTTGTAGCCTATGATTTCAGGTAAACCGGTGGTAACTCCGTAGTCTTGCCGTCTTGCCAAGCTGCAATTTTTGACGAGTTGGGAATGAGAACGTGGACAAGATATATGAGCTATGGTTTGAACCAGTTCTTCTGTTAAAAATTCTAACTGGCAAACTATACCGGTGATTAAGGTAATTTACAATAGATGATACCTACTGCAAAATAACCATAGGATGTAATATATTGCAACCTGCTTCTGTTATTGCTGATCTACATAATCAGCCGATTTCTCAAGTTCAGTCTTATAAGTACCTAGGTGTGATTATTGATTGTACCTTGTCATGGAATGCTCATGTTTACTGGGTGTGCTCTCGACTCTTTCAGGTATTATATTTTTTACGTAGATTCCGTCTGTATGGTGTTTATTAAAAAAATTATGTTTCTGTTTTACAAGGCAGTTTTTGAGAGTATAGTTAGGTATGGAATGACTGCTTGGTTTGGAAACCTTTCAATGTAATTTAAATCAAAACTATCTCGCCTGGTTCAAAATGCTATGAAAATCATTGGTCTGAAAGGGATTAATCTCCAAGCTAATTTTGAACAGTGTGTTCTCTCTCAGGTCATGAACATTTTAGATTATCCTTCACATATTTTACATTCTACTAGTGACGCTTTGAAAATAAGTGCTCTAACTTATTTTCATGTCTGGAATAAAGCTTTGTAGTGTGCTGTGCTGGGAATACACTGCGCCGATTGTAGCCCTCACAATGTACGATCAAATCGTCTGTCCAGACGGTTGATTCCTTAAAATGAAGGTGCTCACACTGTACGGACCGACCATCAAGCCCAACCTGACTGTTCACACTGTACGAGTAAAATAAGCCATCGGTCCCTGCGGAAGTTCCTCCAAGGCAGGGCGAGATTCAGCAAAAAAGGAATCGTTTTTTTGGTGGATGACATTTCAAAGTTCAAAGATCTAGCCTGTTTGTAATTTTGTAATTTACAGTAACAGTAAAACTCCCCAACAATGCTGTTAAAAATAGCCTACAGGATGCCATGCTATAAAACATTACTCAATGAGTAGCCTAGACTAAATAGGCCTATATTAAAAATAGATATAAAAAAAAAACCTGCCACGGTAAGGAATAGGCAAATCAAGCAAGGCTGTTGCCACAGCTCGACCAGCCAGCCTCTGAAGTTATTATTAGTATATTTCCAGTGGATGCAGAAAAATAGGGACTATGCTTGCAGAAAAGAACGCATGTGAAATATTTCATGCATTTGTTGGGCACCCGGCGTTACTGTCAATATCACACTTCATGTCAGCATGGCGCTTCGCACACTTTGCACAGGCGCAGTGAGGCAAAAGGGCCCTGGATTTGGGGATTTGATTCGTATACATAGGTGCAACTACTGACGTTGGCATGTTACATCTACCTTTTTCCTAGTTATCCGGGAT
Source organism: Forbesichthys papilliferus (assembly GCA_025399855.1). Lineage (NCBI taxonomy): Eukaryota > Metazoa > Chordata > Actinopteri > Percopsiformes > Amblyopsidae > Forbesichthys > Forbesichthys papilliferus. The sequence goes on along the minus strand of JAODOY010056088.1, from coordinate 7,797 downwards.
CATAATCCTCTGCCTGCCTGAGGAGAAAATGATGTAGGCTATTACTCTCTCTGTTGTGTAGAGGGAAAGCCGTTCATTTGAAATGGTACTAGAGATCAAGCACTGCTTAAAACTTAAATTATTGTGAAGCGGCGGCCCACAATTCGCAATGGTGCGTCTACTTATAAAATGTAGTCGCAAAATGCAACTGAATTGTCGCAGTCTGGAGCCCAAAATCCAAAGTCAGTATATTTGTGGTTCTAAATTCCTACCACGATAACACTTGTCATCTCGACTCCAAGACATTGGAAATGACAGGAAATTGCAAAATAAGATCTGAACAAACAGAAACTCTAGTTTGAAGCTGTGCCCAGATATAATTCAAGCTGTCTGCATAACATAACCTGGTTGAACAAATATTTATTTATTTAGGCTTGCTTTTGATTCCAGCTTGCCAGTTTTTTGGCTAATGATGGCTAGAGTATTTCTGATCTACTGTGGAAGGCAGCTGGTGTCTGTCATATGCAGAACCTTTAGAGCATAGACACTGAGGAGACAGTTTGAAGAACAGAGTTGAGAGGGAAGCAGATAAAATAAACCTGAACAGAGTGTGGTTTAAGCCACCTTCTCATGCCGTCAGAAATGCATAATGTGGGCATAAACATGAAATACACACACATACATACAATTACATCATTAGCCAGACCCAACTTTGAAGAACAGTTGCTGTTTTGCCCGAATTTGTTGTGCTAATTAACGGGCATATTAAATTATAATTCCTAATAGTTTGCTTTTATATTCTCTTGAATAAAAAGACAAGTCTTGAAATACAATACCTAAATGTGTCTGATCTCTAAAATGGACGCCTTATGCATTTTCTTAGCCGCTAAGCAAAATATGCAGTGTAACTAAGTAGTGTATCTAGTCTATGATCTGCCTCGTGGGCTATTTTAAAACCTTTATTTATACAGACTGTTGCAAAGAATGTGGAAAAATGAGATCCCAAGAGACAGGCATTGCCAGAACAGGCTCTCAGGCAACATTGGTAATAGTCATAGCCTGTCAGAAGTTATTGGAAAGGCGCTATAATGAAGCTCCAGACCAGTTATCTGTTTACCAACCTGTTGATTCAGCAAGTCACAGTCAAGAGTGGAAACACACACAGTCAGACAGACTCTCTGCCTAGTGAACAATGTAAGACAAACACCACACAAAACCAGTGTCCTATCTTGAAATGGTTATCTCCACAAATCACCTTTTCAAAAACTGAGGGAAAAAATTAAATAAAGGGAGTAGATTTCTATTAGCTAGACACACATTTTGACATTAAATCTAATATATTTATTACTGATGCATTACCAACAGCAGACCACTGTTGTTTACAAAGCCATCATGGAGGACAGTCTTATTGTCCTAATGGAGCCTAGTGGAGCTGGATGTCCCGCAAGGGCACATGAGAGGGATCAATCTCAATCACTCATCAATGTTTTAGAAGTTGTTGCCCGGCAACGGCCATTGCCATTAGCAGGGGAAGGAATCCGAAACATAATCTAATCAGATGGTTATTAGCAAGCGATGAACGAGAGACACAGAGATAACAAACATTAGAGTAAAGGAGGGAGGGGTAGAGAGAGAGAGAGAGAGAGAAATGGGGGAGCAGGAGAAAAAAACGTGGGACTAAATCGAGAGACTAAAAGACTCCAAGGTGAAATGAGATGGAGAGACAAATGAGACATGAAGACATGAGGCTTTGGGGGAAAGAGCTGCTGAAGACAGTTGGAGGCAGAAACACAGAGAAATAATGAAAGAAAAAGTCAGGAAGCGACTGGATAATGTACAGCAGCTTGGGAGAGAGCGAGGGAGAGAGAGGGTTGAGAGAAAGGGGGAGAGAGAGAAAATTTAGATTTGGAAAAGAACAGAGAGGGAGGGCGATGAAGAAAAAGGAGTAGAAGACAAGACAGAATGACAGACAGACAGACATTGTTTGGACATGAGGTTTGGATGACAACTTTAATGTTGGCCTCAGTAACCGGCTGTACATGGAGCCTAATATTCCACCCAAACGGAATAAAGAATATTCATATAAACAGTCAATGATCAAAGTCAGAATTGAAATGCCCAAACTAATTGATGTTTCAATAAGTTGCAGACAGAGGGTTTAACAACTTTGCATAAACCGATCAAAAGAAAAATATTCCAGTGTAAATTGTTAAACATACTAGAGTATTACTTAGTGGCTGCATTCGTTTAGCACATGCTCTTAGACTTACACTATTGTTAATTTGAAAATGACCAATTGATTGGAAACAAGACTACAAAGTCTGGCCAAAACAATTGTGACATACATAATTAACGTTAGAAGCATGGAGCAGCAGTCTTTCAACCGGTGTGAAAATAAAACAATAGGTGCACCTAATCAAATTAACCCTCCTTTCATGACTTCCTAGATGAGTACACACACAAACACACAATCTCAATTATCATTGCTGTAGCTCGGCAACAATAATTAACCAATGCAAAAAAAGCAAAGCAGATAAGGGTAGGCTTAACTATTTCAGTTTGCGCCCACGTACTGTAAGTAAGTAATGATAGTTTGCAACAAATTTGTTTACTGTGTCTGATTGATGTTGTACAACAGTACACTGAAGCAGAAGCTTCAGCCTCTTTATTTTGGGAGGTATTACAGGCAAAAAAAGCATGAAACTATATCGGTCTGCTGAATTTGGACATTGTATTTTGACAAAACCATGACAGAACAGAATGTCATGCGCGATCTGCATTTCGATAACAATACAAAGGCTGCCCACCTTATGACAAATCGATTAATAGGATAGGCTATTGATTCTTAGGGTGTACATTACTGTTACGTGTTGTTGTAGTAGGCCTACATTGGACATTTAAACAGACAAAATGTGCATTGAATTCTGTGTTGCTGATGCTGATATAAGCCTCTCAATTCCACCTGTACAAAAAGCAGGACGAGACCGAGTCAAGACCAAGACCAGACCAGTTTGAGTCCCACATTGCAAGATATCTAGCAAAGAAATTCAGGAACCCTCCATCCATCCATCCACACATCTTCATCCACTTATCCGGAGTCGGTTCACAGGGGCAGCAGCTCGACCAGCAGGGGACCCCAAATAGGCCTGTCGCAATAATCACTATATCGCCTTATCGTGCGATATTTGAAAATAACCTTGATCATTTTTCTGACCGCAATAATACTGTATTTACATGCGTGTTACTGACATAAGACATAAATTAAGGTGCTGCGCTGCTCCTGTGCTTTTCTCTCCTGTGCTCGTCTCTCTCTCGCTCGCTTGCACACACACACACAGATCAGACAGCGACAGCTGATATGTGTTCCTCAAGGCCTCAGGATATTGAATTAAAGGTGTTTTTCCTGACAACTGCATAATTCCAGCCAACTACATTCAGAAGAATAAATGCAAAAATACGGCATTTATTTTATTCGCTTCGTTTGTAGGCTATCTACTTTGCCAAGCAATGATACTAGTGTAACCAATCACAACGAATAATTCATGTCACAAGACAATAGCAGAACAGAGGTGCGTTCAGAATTGGCAAACATTTTTCAGTTTGCTTGAGTTTGCAGCAAACTGTTTGAGGTAGTTCTCACGGACACAGATTGGCTGTAGGGCTGCACGATTAACCGCATTACAATCGAAACCGCAATGTGGCATTGTGAGATTATGTAACCGCAAAAGCCTGTGATTATTTACACATAATCTTCACACACTACATGCATGACAACATGTGCGTATTTGCTGCATGCAAGCACAACACACATAATATTGATGACTGTCAGATATTGAGATATTAGGTATCCAGTCAATTTAGGCCCCGCTGCCTTAAGAAGCACAACGTGTTATAATAACCACAGCAACCGGGGCTCAACCGCAATAGAGCTCAACCGCAATAGAGCTCTTTATTTACCTTGCATCACGTGAAGTCGGCACTTTGCCTGTCTATTTTTGTCTCCTTAAAGGCTCAGTTAAGATTTCCGTGTTCGGGCAGAGAGACAACTCCATGTTGTCCTCGTCGACTCAGTTGCAGATAATTATTTGGAAAATGGAAGCAAACTAGAATGCAGAGGCTGACTTGATGCAAAAGAAAAATGCAATGTTTGGGGTTATTTTGAGATCAGCGACATCGCAGAAAGGTAGGCTGCTGTGTAAAACATTGTTGGACTGCCCATCCTGATAACAGGTAGATTTCCCAAATGACCCGTCACAGTTCCGATCACTATGTCTGTGGCACCATGCAAAAAATATAAGAAAACATAATAGCCTGACTTCAATTAGCCATGATTGCTTTACACACAGCCTTAATCAAATACCGGTTTGATTAAGGGGTGTTATCCCGAAAGTCTCCGGAGACGGTTGCATTGTACCGGCTAGCTCGAAGGGCTACAGCATCTGCCATAGCAGGAGCAAAGAAGCGGGTGCCGGAGAAGTTCGGAGAAGCCATGGAGAAAGACTTTCGGTCGGCACCAAAGTGTTTTTGGAAAACCGTCCGCCACCTTAGGAGGGGGAAGCGGGGAACCATTCAAGCTGTGTACAGTAAGGATAGGACACTGTTGACCTCAACTGAGGAGGTAATTTGGCGGTGGAAGGAACTCCTGAATCCGACTGACACGCTCCCTATGGTAGAGACAGAGCTCAAGGCTGATGGGGTATCATCGTCAATTTACCTATGGGTGGTCACTGAGGTAGTCAAACAACACAGTGGCAAAGCCCCGGGGATTGATTAGATCTGCAGAAATACTAAAAGCTTTGGATGTGGAGGGGATGTCTTGGGTGACACGCCTCTTCAACATCGCATGGAAGTCGGGGACAGTGCCAAAGGAGTGGCAGACTGGGGTGGTGGTTCCCCTCTTCAAAAAGGGGGACCTGAGAGCGAATGCCAATTACAGGGGTATCACACTACTCAGCCTCCCTGGTAAAGTCTACTCTAAGGTGCTGGAAATTAGGGTCGGCCGATTGTCGAACCTTAGATTGAAGAACAACAATGCGGATTCCATCCTGGTCGTGGAACAAGGGACCAACTATTTACTCTTGCAAGGATCCTGGAGGTGGCCTGGGAGTATGCCCTTCTGGTCTACATGTGCTTTGTGGATCTAGATAAGGCGTATGACCGGGCCCCCCGGGAGATACTGTGGGAGGTGCTGCGGGAGTATGGGGTGAGGGGGTCCCTTTTAAATCCTTAAATCCCTTTGCAATCACTTTACTGCACTGTTGTGACAAAAAGAGAGCTGAGCCGAAAGGTAAAGCTCTTGATCTTCCGGGCAATTTTTGTTCCTACCCTCACCTATGGTCATGAAGGGTGGGTCATGACCGAAAGAACAAGATCACAGGTACAAGTGGCTGAAATGGGTTTCCTCAGGAGGGTGGCTAGCGTCTCCCTTAGAGATGGGGTGAGAAGCTCAGCTATCAGTGAGGAACTCGGAGTAGAGCTGCTGCTCCTTTGCGTCGAAAGGAGCCAATTGAGGTGGTACAAGCATCTAGTAATGATGCCCCCTGGGCGCCTCCTTTGGGAGGTGTTCCAGGCCATTCGGCTGGGAGGAGGCCTCGGGGAAGACCCAGGACCAGGTGGAGAGATTATATCTCCACACTGGCCTGGGAACGTCTCGGGATCCCCCAGTCAGAGCTTGCTGATGTGGCTCAGGAAAGCAAAGTTTGGGGTCCCTTGCTGGAGCTGCTGCAGAATTGTTAAATGAGATATAATTTGTATATATCACTGGATATAAGGCTGCATGTATGTGTCGAACATCAGATTGAAGACTGAACAGTGCGGATTCCAAGGGCATGGTGGAAAATCAGAGCAGCAGGAGCTGTATTGCAATAGCTTACCGCACCATAGTGACGAAAAGAGAGCTGAGCCGGAAGGTAAAGCTCTCGATCTACCAGGCAATTTTTGTTCCTATTATCACCTATGGTCATGAAGGGGGGGCCATGACCGAAAGAACAAGATCACGGTTACAAGCGGCCGAAATGGGTTTTCTCAGGAGTAGGATGGCTTCTCCCTTAGAGATAGGGTGAGAAGCTCAGCTATCCCAGGACCAGGTGGAGAGATTATATCTCCACACTGGCCTGGAAACGCCTCGGGATCCCCAAGTCAGAGCTTTCTAATGTGGCTTGGGAAAGGGAGGTTTGGGGTCCCCTGCTGGAGCTGCTGCCCCCGCGACTCGACTCCGGATAAGCGGATGAAGATGGATGGATGGATGGATGGATATAAATCAGAGTGAATTTAATGCTTTGGCGCAATAACATGCTTTTTATTTAGCTAATTATTTTAATGATGTAATTAAAAGTGTGTGTATTTTTATTTTTAACAGAGTATTATACAGGTTCGAACCCAGGTCATCCTGACCTTTCTGTGTGGAGTTTGCATGTTCTCCCTATGTCTGCATGGGATTTCCCACTATTGAAAAGTTAGGTTAACTCTCCTGTCAATGACCAGAGACACTGACCTCCATCAGGAGTTGGTGCACTGCACAGTGGCTGCTCACTGCTCCCCTGAGGGATGGGTTAAATGCAGAGAACACATTTTGCTACATGTACTATATGTGTATGTATCAATAAAAGCACCTTTTGTTGTGGACGGTGTTCAGCACTTTTATGTTCCTATTTACGGAGCCAGGGCTGTGTAGAAGTAGCATTCTTTTTTCAGCAAGCACATAGATGGGTAAGCTAGTGAAATATATTATTTATATTAGATATTTGGTGTATTTGACAAAAAGTAATCATCTTATAGCTGACTAGGCATTGACATACGCTAAAAACGTATGCTATTTTACACTGTCGATATTCCCAACGCGGCATTGTTTGTCTCTCCTAGGGCGGCAGAACATCCAAGGCCGGTGCTTGGCCTGGCACAATTTGTTTCTGCAATGCTAGTGGGGATGTGTGAATTTCCCCTTGTGGTCTCGTCTGGCAAATTGTTAGCCTGGTGTAACCAGACCCAAAATACATTTTTTGAAAATAGTCTTAGTAAATAGAGTCTGGACACACGTCATTGGGGATTGTTTGGTACTAATGCAGCATATGTATTGTTTCATCTAAATCTACCACCATTGTTTGAAACAAACGCTTGACCTAAACGTCATTGCACTGGTTGCTGATTGGTCCGCTATCCAGAGTAGCTTTGTGAATGCATAGAGCCAACAGAGTTCCAGACTATAATCTCAGCAAAATTGTATCTCAGCGCAATAGTCAGGCACAGCCAGGAAAACAAAATGGACAAAATGTTCTATCCTTTTTATCCAGTGTTTGCAATGTGAATTAGCTGCATATTTAAAAAATAATATTGTTATGGTCTAGCCTTGTCACCCAGAAAGTGTTAAGGATCCCTGCTACAGTGATTCTACATCTAATGTTGCTGGTGCACGTAAAACAGATCTTAACTTGAATGAAAATGAAATCCTGTATTTTGTGCCTGTTCACCTCACAAATGTTACATTCTCCACCATTAAGAAATTACAATCATTTCAAAATCAGAATGAGAATAAAGTGTGCATGTAAACCCAGCACTGCCCCACACACTCATATATTTACCTGGGTTACACACACACACTGTTTTCAATAGATGCACCAATGGCTCTAATACAATAGAGTCTGGAGCGATAAAGAGATGTGAGCGCGCGCGCACACACACACACACACACACACACAGAGAGAGAGAGAGTGGTTACCACTGACGCATCAGTCTTATCACCTCAGCTGGTAACACAGATGGGTCCCAGCATTGCTGTAGTGTGTGTGTGTGTGTGTGTAGGGCTATCCAGGAAAATCCCAT
>JAODOY010056077.1:0-17965 GCA_025399855.1 Forbesichthys papilliferus | reverse complement strand
TCATAAAATATAGGCCTACTGCGGGTCCCGTGATTTAGCTAACAAGGTTTCAGTCAGTAGGCGTGCACACTGCCCGCAGATTTGAGAAGGTGATCCCCGCGGATCCTTAAAGTATTAAGTAAAAAAAGCACATGTCATAATGTAGACTATTATAATGCGCTATTAAATTTTTAAATGTCTCAACAAGTCCTGCAATGAATGTGTCCATAATACATGAGAGCCTACGCGTAACGTGTTTATCATTGCCGTGGCAAATACATAAATCTGAACTTTGCTTCACTCTACCATTTCTTTTCCTAATCATTTTGCGCGCTGGAGATGCAGTACTAGTCGGCAACGTAGCATTTCAGCATTGTGCAAAAACCAACCACAAATTACAATGATTTGTAATATACAGTATTATGTCTGTGGGTGATGGGCCCAGCATCTGGCCTGGGAATATTTTTTATAGATAGTGGGGGAATCCGGAGCACCCGGAGGAAACCCACGCAGACACTGGGAGAACATGCAAACTCCACACAGAAAGACCGGGACGACAAGGGTTCGAACCCAGGACCTTCTTGCTGTGAGACCACACACTGGGCAACTATTGGTATTTGTATTTTATTCAACAAGTTATTCATCTAAATTCCAATCTGTTTGTCTGCAAGTAAAATGTTTGGGGGTTTACTGTAGATGTGCCTTAAAGGGCACATTCCAAGTATTTCTAGTTGTTTTTGGAATTAGTCATGTCGAGGTGACCCGGAGAAGTACACAGCCATTCAAAGCAAGCTGTTTGCTTTATGGTCTGTAATGCCCACAAGGAAAAAAAAGGACCGTTTGTTTAGTTAGCACCTCTATGAAAATATGCCCGCCCATAACACGGCAGACTGTTGTGCTGTTTAGAAGCAGCTAACGATAACTGCAGGAACAAGCAATTCATGTCGGCGTCAGTAAGAAAGAATACATGTGCTCTTCCTGGATGCACAGAAGACAACTGGAGTCTGCATTCTCTACCAAAAAATGTGGATTTACTAAAAAAGTGGCTAATATTTATTTTTGGAAATGTACCTGAAGGTTTTAGGCCAGAATTATTGTTGTGCTCAGCGCATTTCAGCCAGGACAGTTTTATCAACTTTGGGCTTGATAAGAAAGGATTTGCTACTAAATTAATCTTGAAAGATGGAGCGGTGCCAACTATGAAGTCGATTTCCCATACTACCGTAACTAATGTGTTTTACAATTACTTACCATTAGGCATAGGCCTACTCAAAACAGGCTTATCAACAAGTATACCGATAAATCAGTTCCTAATTATTTACAGTCAACTGTAAGCGTTACCGTACTGTACTGAATATAATATCTTAGATGCTCGTGACATTTAATTTAATCCACAGTTGTTTTCTAAAGTATATAGAAATATAACGCATGGTTTCACAAATATGATTCAAATTACCAATCAGAAATGGCCATATGCTGTCTTCTTTGATGTCACATTGGTTCTGTGTCTGCTCAGTCACTTTCCTCTCCTGACTCGGGTTCATACATGTAAGGCTGTAATCCTGGCGCAGCAGAAGCCATTTTTTACTGTCAGGCCAGTACACACGTTGACTGTGAAGTTGGATTATGGTGGATGAGTTGATTGATGTTAGCCAATCACAGCACAGCTAATTACATAGGTAAAATTGAAACAGTTGCTAAATCAGCGTGTCAACACTGTAGGGTGAAATTAAATTAAATTATTGAAGGACATGATTAAAAAAATGCTAAGGTGTTTTTTCATAAAACAAAATTGCCTACTTAACAAAAACGTCTTAGGGAATAATAGAAATGAGCTGTAAAGTGTATGGAATGTGTGCTTTAATAGTGTGCTAAACCAATAAGAAACCTGACATATCTATCAGTATCTAAGCCATACTGCCTATGGCATTTAAAAAAATTATGTACACTTCTTGAGTGCTCTCAACAATCAGACATTCTCCGCAGGTCCAACCTGATTTAATATGTTGTGGGGCAGATTATTTCTAACACATCTGACACCATCATTTCCAATACAAATCAAATTATCATAGAGAAAAAGATGATCCATATTTTAAGAGCATCCAAACGTGAACATGCATAGCTGCTATATGTTACATTTAAATGAACCACTGATCATATATTTGAAGAGTTACTTGGGTTTAGAATCTGAACTAGAACTGGGCCTAACATATTATTTGACTTAATAACATAACATAATCCTGTATATACTTTTATCAGGATAAAAAACAATAGTATCCACTACAATAAAAGTATTGCACACAGCTTGAGTATACTTTTTGACATGTGGTTAATAGTATAATTATTACCTTGTAAAATGTAACAAATTGTGTTAGGTGTGTCCCTCATTCAAACGTGAACATTTTCACCAAACATTAATTTTTGAAACCTCTGAATGTATTCATGCCTGGAAAGCAAAAATAAAAAAGGCTAAAACCCTTCTTTAAAAGGACTATGCATAGACAAATCAACAGTCTCAGAACCCCCCCTCCCCCCAAAAAGACAGGATTTCTTGTGCTCCTCGAGTCAAATCCCTGAGCAAAGTCACCAAACATTCAGAACCCTCGGCCGAGGATTTAGGCACAGGAAACAGGGACTAGGGGGAAAAAAACCCCATTCTGTCATACTCTCTGTGAGTTCCATTATACCTGCTCGCTAATGGAAAGAGAAGGATGATGAGAGTTCAGTGGAAATGTTGTCAAGTGCACTGAGGAGATTGCAACTTTGGAGAGATTAGTGCCTGGGCCGATGGGAACTGTAATATCTAGAGTACAGAGGAGTGTAGCTGGAGGAAGGGTTGTAGGAGGTGGAGGGACTATAGTAAGCAGAGGAGTGCCTGTAGGAGGAAGAGGGTGAATGAGAGGAGGTATAGAGGCCAATGGACCGTGATCCACTAGAGAGGGGCCGTGTTCGAGGCACTGCACTCCATGGGGAACGCCTGCTACCTGGAATGGGTGAACGGTAGGGAGAGGAAGGGGAGCCTGACTGCCAGGGTCTGGTGGAACAGGAAGAGGGTGGGGGCAAGAGTGGGCTTTGTGACAGAGCTGAGGACACATTTAGGTTGATAGTGTGCGAGTCCACCACAAACGTCCGCACACCCAGGGTCCACTGAGAGGGAGCCAGCCTCAGGGGTGTGGAGGGTGGGGTCCAGGCCAAGGTGGGGGAGGTTGACACCTCCAAAGCCGGGGGGCTCCCTGGCATCGAGGGAACCTCAGAGTGACTGCTCGCCAGTGGACTGCAAGGAGCCTTGTGGAATGTAGGAGAGGTGTGAGCTGAAGCCTGACCTGAGCAGGCCGCAAGGGCCGAGGAGGGGCTAAGAGGGGAGGCAGAATGATCATGGGGACCATTGAGGCCTGATGGGGAGGCTACAGGTGACTTGGAGCCCGGTACCTGGAGAGTGCTGGGGACTGCGGGACTTACTTTTGGGATGCTGCTCGTCACACAGATCACTTTGCCAGTGCGGGTGCGATGACAGAGCTCCTGATCGAAAGCCAGATCCTCCAGGCGCTGAGTGAGAGCCAGTTTCTGCTGGATGGCCATGCGCAGCAGGGAGTTGAGCGTCTTCTTCTCATCCTCTGCCGCAGCCAGCTGTCTCTGCATCTCGTCCAGCTGGGTGATGTACTCGTCACACCTGAAGTCACAGAGAAACAACATAAAGCTGTAGATGGTCACATATAAAGTGAAGCATGTTGTTTATACTTTGGTTAACCCATTGAGAACTGATGAAACATCTGCGTGCCTCTCCCTTTAAGGCCGGGTGAGATGCATATGCATTTTAGATTGTGTAACTGTTTTCAAAATACATGGTGGATGAAATGCATTGGGATTCATTCAAATACACATGGCAAGGCATTATTATATTATGCATTATTAGCAACTGTGGACTGCAAAACATTTTCCAATGCTAAAGGATAGAGATCTAATCTGCAGCCGTTTCTTTGAGAACAAAAACAAGGATTATTCTGACCCAGATTATGATGTGACTGCTGACACTAGCCAAGGCTCAGTGGGTGAGGAGGAGGATAATAATCATTGTAATAAATGACAATGAATATAATGAGTGTGTATTTGTTCCATTTATCGGGGATGCAGCCTTTGTTGATTAGGCTACACCCCAAAGATATGGAAAACACTACCTATAGCTATCAGTATCCAGCTTATGTCTGCACAAACACATACACTTGCCCGACCACTCGCCCAAGTATATTGTTTACCATAAGCATGCCCCACTCCTGCTATCCACACAGCGTTTATCTCATGAATCCCGACGGGCAAACAGCTGTAATCAAAGCCATTGTCAGCCCCCGTTCTACGAACGCCGGCCTGCTAACACGTTTAAAGAGACAGGCGAATTACTGTCCTCATTATACAAACGCCGACTCACCAAACGAATTAAACACAATTGGCCCAGCACGACACTCGAGCTCGGCAGATGTAATAAACCCTGTCATTGTCTCACAACATGCTGGGAACGGTAAAGCAATTGATCATGAGCGGGCTCTCGCCCGACCTATTGCGATACAGGCCTGCGCTACAACAGTGCGCACAGGCATGGCATGCGCACAAGGCGTGCCCGTGGGTTCTGAAAACAATAGAAGTGGGTTACGTCATTCAGTTCGCAAGACTCCACCCTCGATTCAAGGGGATTGTCGAGTATAGTGCTGAAGAAAACTACGCTTCTCCTTTCAGAGTCGAGCGTACAAATTCCAAGTTCTGCCTTTCGGCCTGTCTTTAGCCCTGTTTTCACCAAATGCGTAGAGGCTGCCCTAGCACCACTGCGCCAGCAGGGGGTGCGAATATACAACTACCTGGACAACTGGCTAATATGCAGCTAATCTCAGGCCAAAGCCAACCAGTATACTTCACTGACATTGACGCACCTAGGAAAATTGGAGAAGTGCATGCTGGTACCAAGCCAGCATTGCACCTTCCCGGGCGTAGAATTGGACTCTACCACGATGATGACACGCCTTTCTCCAGACAAAATACAGGCTATCAGGTCGTGTGTGAGGATTTTCAGAACTGGTCAAATGGTGACGTCGCTACAGTGCCTGAAACTTCTGGGCATGATGGCGTTCGCGGCGCTGCCCATGGGCATGCTGCGCACCCGTGCGTTACTGATGTGGTATGCCAACAAACGTCTTCATCCTACCAGGGGCAGACACCGCCTGCTGACTGTGCCCCCGAGGTGCAGGTGGGCATTGAAGGTGTGGAACAAAGCCCAGTTCCTCCACAAGGGGGCCCCATTAGGGAACGTGTACTGTCACGCCACAATTTCCATAAACGCGTCCACCGCGGGGTGGGGCGCTGTTTACAATGGGGCGTTGGCCAGCGGCTGTTGGACAACGGCCCAGGAAAAATCACACATAAATGTGTTGGAGCTGGACGCAGTGTTGTTAGCACTACAGCATTTTTCATCAGTCCTCAGAGGCCAGCATGTCCTGGTGAGGTCAGACATGTCAGCGATAACGCATACCTAGCCGAGAAAGAAGCTATACGCTTTTCCTCTGGTGGCGCTCATTCAGCCTCTACTAGACAGAGCGAGGGACGATGTGTTAACCCTGATTCTTGTGGCTCCATACTGGCCAACCAGCAATGGTTTGCATACCTCTGCGATCTGTGTGTGGGGTTTCCATGGAAAATTCCCCCCCGCCGGGACCTGCTTATGCAGGCACGCGGGTCCATCCGGCACCCGCGCTCGGACCTGTGATGTCCCTGGACCTGGTACCTGAGCAGGAGAAGCTCCTAGCATCAGGACTGTCTGATTAAGTAGTTGCCACTATACAGATTGCAAGAGAGCCCTCTACGCGCTCTCAGTACTCCCAGTGGTGTCAGTCACGGGGGCATGATCCTTATCAGTGCCCTGTTGGTCCAATCCTGGATTTTTTTCAGGACATGTTCGCCAAGGAAAAGGCAGCGTCAACGCTCAAGGTCTACCTAGCAGCGATTTCAGCATGCCATGTCGGCTTAAATGGATCGACACCTGGGAACCACCCACTGACGCCATGTTTTTATGGCCGGCGTGCGGTGCCTACGGCCAGCATGGTCCTCCTTGGTACCACCTTGGGATCTGATGGTGGTCTTACAGGCATTGGCAGGGCCCCCATTTGAGCCCCTGTACACTGTGGACATTAAAACTGTGTCACGGAAGACAGCACTGATACTAGCGCTTGCTTCTGCAAAACGGGTCGGGAAGCTACAGGCCCTGTCTGTACACCCATCCTGCATGCAGTTTGTGGGGAACGGACAGAGAGTGGTTATGCATCCTAACACGGCGTTCACGCCAAAGGTGATTACCGCACCATTTAGGAACCAAGTAATCGAACTTGAGGCATTTCACCCTCCCCCATTTGCATCAGTGGAGGATGAAAGGCTGAACGCGTTGTGTCCGGTGCGGTCTTTACGATGCTACGTTGATCGCACTAAGGGCTATAGGCATACTGACCAGCTGTTTGTGTGCTTTGGCTCCCAAGCCAGGGGTAAGCCCTGTCCAAAGGGCGGCTATCGCACTGGCTGGTTGAGGCAATAGGGTTGGCCTACAGGTGCCTGTCCCTGGAGGTTCCGCTAGGCCTGCATGCCCACTTGACTAGAGGGGTCTCATCTTCCTGGGCCCTTTTCAGAGGGGTTTCAGTGGATGACATGTAGAGCGGCGAGCTGGAGCTCCCCACACACATTTGTACGGTTCTACATGCTTGATGTTACCAGATCCTCCATGAGTGATGGAGTTGTTGGAGCATGTGACCCAGTGGTGTGAGCCACATTCTGTCTTAAAAGCATTCTATACATGTCCAATAATTCCGCATAATGGATGCTATAAGGGAGGGGTACTGAGGTCCCCTTTCTACCCGCCCCAACATCCTTCACAGTCTGTGGGTCTATGTTGGGCTTCACACAGGTGTGTTAGTGATGCCGTGCTTATTGAAGCATATGTTCGGGATTCCCCTCGGTCCGCCACCATACTGGTCGCGTGATTGTATACGGTCCCATAAGTAATAGATCGCAGTTCCTGCGATAGAGAACGTCTGGGATGGTTCCCTGAGTAGGGACCAGATCTATTACTTTTGCTGCGGTACGGTGCGTCTCGAGGCGCTCAGCGGCGAAAAGAGGAAGTTGAGAGGACACGCTGCTATTTATGCCTCACGGGCGGGTCAGGGGCGCAGCTTTGACCTTCTCAGCCATTTGGCGTGATTGTAGTAGAGTTTTTCGATTGGATTACCATGATCACATGATTATGTACCATAAGTAATAGATCTTGTCCCTACCGAGGATGTGAAAACATCCCAGACGTTCCACACACACACACATTGACTGCTTAAACAGAGCAAATGAGGAGAGAAACTCTGGCCAGCACTGTTAAACTACGATTACTATGAACAGTATATGCAAAATAATATATTTCTCACCCTTTCCCTGGTCTGAATAAGTCGCTAACTTTGTCGCCAGTTGCCTTTTACTAATAAAAGCATTAAAAGAGGTTCTGAGACTTCCAGGTTTGATGATGGAGTAGTTAGACGCACAGTGAAGCTGCGTTCCCAAATATATCAACATCTCCCCAAGTATTATCTTAAAACTCGATATACCAGTATAATATAAATGAGTGCGATGAGAAATACTACTAAATAAATAAATGCCGAAAACACAAGATAAAAACATACCTGTGGCTAATGCTAGCAACAACAAAGAAAACCTTGCTAGAAACTGTAGTAAATCCATTGAAGGCCATATGAGCCCTGATAAAATATATTCATTAAACATAATTAGGGCAATAAATCAATTAAAAACGCTCTCTTTATCTCAAGGGGGATAACGACACAAGCCTACAAAAGGAAATTAATCAAATGGGACAAGAAATCAATGGTAAACTTGATCATCTAGCTACGGAGTTGCAGAGTCTAACAGACAGAGTCAGCGAAGCAGAAACCCGGGTGGAAGAGGTAGAGGGATGGGCAGCAGAAGTGACTGAAGCACGGATAAATAAACTGACTTGGAGTCCCGCTCTAGGAGGAACAATATGAGGACATTTGGCGTGACAGAAGGAGAGGAAGGAAGCTCGGTGTCACAATACTTAGTAAAACTCCTCAAAAGAGAATTTCCGTTACCGCAAGATATGGACTTTAAAATAAAACGTCCCTTGCACAGAAACCTCGACCCTCCAAGACCCATTATATATTTCCAGGAGTTCACATTCAAGGCCTGAAAAATAGACCTGAAAAAAGCCTGGAAAAAGGTAAAAGTTCAGGTGGGCAATAGAACAATCTACTTCGTTGATCATGATTATGCTACTGAAATAGTGAGAAAGCATAGGAAATACAACGGGTTTCAAAAAAATATTAAAGGAGAAGGGGATTCGCTTCCAAACGCCATCCACAAATATGTGAATTCACTGGGACACAGGCCTTAGAACATACGCAAGTGCACAGGAGGTGAGACGGGAGTTGAAGAGACGCGGATTTCCCGTGGAAGAGACGGAAATAGCTGAGGGAGAGAGTGACCTGAAAGCAAGACTGTATGAGCAGTTGGGTTGGCAGCAGAGGACCTGCAACGGTCCAGAGAGTGAGGGAAAAACTACAGGAGTTCCAGATGGGACACGCCGAGCAAATTTGAATGGGATGATTGCCTATGCTAATCGGTATGACTTCTCAAACCTTAAGACCTAAATTTGATTTTTTAATAATCAATTTATTTGGGCATTATGGTTATGTACTGCTTAAACATCTGGGAGAAGCAGCTTCACTTTAATTTACTCTAGCAACGACGTACGTTGGACATTTAGGATGGTAGAGTTTCTCACTTTGAAGTTTACAGCCATCCTTATTCCGGGTCCCCCTACTAGTGAAGCTATCTCCTCGACCCACCAGCGAGGTCACAAATAAGGAGGAGCAAGAGTCTCCTTGCATGGGAGTCAGTTCAGTACTGTGTTTTATGGTTCTTGTTGTTCTTTATGTTCAGTTGTTGTTACTGGGTACTAGTTATTTATTTATTGTTTTGAATAAGGAAAACAGGGACACATCATTTGAAAATTAAGTAATCCTTTGAAAAAGAATAGGGTGATATAAAAAATGAAAAAGGTAGATAATAAGTTATATTCTTGCAAGAGACATATGTCAAAACAAGAACATGAGAAACTAAAAACAATTGAAGACAAATAAAAGCCCAGGGCGTGATGGTTTTCCTATTGAATGGTATTAAATCTTTAAAGAGGACCTGGGCCCTCTACTGTTAGAATGTTTAAATTGGGCAAAGCAAGGCGCCACCATCATAGAGAGAGGCTGTAATATCAATGATCCCAAAGGCAGGTAAAAATAAAGAATACTGTGATTATAAATAGTTTACTTCTAAAGGATGGAACACATTCTACAGGATTTAATAAATGAAGACCAGACAGGGTTTATTAAAGGAAGACAAACACAAGATAACATCAGACGCACCCTGCACATTATAGATCAGGCCAATAAACAACATTTTACCGCAGCCCTGATCAGTCTCGATTCGGAGATGGCGTTTGATAGGGTTTCCTGGTCTTTCCTGTAGAGCGCTAGCAAGGCTTGGTTTTAATGATCAGTTTGTAAGATGCATTCAGTCACTATATAAGGAACCAATAGCTAGACTAAGGATCAATGTTTACTTAACAGGTAGGTTTAGTCTGTATAGAGGCACCCGGCAGGGCACTTGCCTTAGCCCCACTCTCTTTTTGATATTTCTACAACCTTTAGCTCAATCTATTGGTGGTACGGGCATTTGGTAAGAATGCCCCCTGGGCGCCTCCCTTGGGAGGTGTTCCAGGCATGTTCAGCTGGGAGGAGGCCTCGGGGAAGACCCAAGACTAGGTGGAGAGATTATAGCTCCACACTGGCCTGGGAACGCCTCGGGATCCCCCAGTCTGAGCTTGCTAATGTAGCTCGGGAAAGGAAAGTTTGGGGTCCCTTGCTGAAGCTGCTGCCCCCGCGACCCGACTCTGGATAAGCGGATGAAGATTGATGGATTGATATTTTTTGTTTAAAAGGGTAGTGAGAACTTTGTGTAGGAGGGGCTGCCCCTCACTCAGACACATACAGGAAGTACATTAAGAATAACAATTTCATTCAAACACACACATACAAACTAGTAATTATCAACCTATTACTGTAAAAAAATTAACAGTAAAATGTTTTGATAATAATAGCATAATATAATAATAAAATACAAGTGAGAAAATTATAATAACTTAATTTGAACACACAATCACTATTAATAGCCTAATAATAATAATAATAATAATAATAATATATTATTGTAAGATTTTTCTGTTGATTTTGATATTATGTTCACCTTGTTTTGACCCTTCAGAATTAGTGGAATTAGAAACAGGTTTTCTGAAGAACTTTTTAAACTACAGACTAGAGGTCTTCACGGGTCCAAAAAATTGGACTCGATCTGAAATGAACAAAAGCATTTTTCACCCTGATTTGCATAAATAAAAAATGTATTAACAGAGATCCGATGCAAACGGACCCGACAACAAACAGACCTGTACCGGAGAAGTACCGTGGATTTTTTTTTACAGACCCATACCTGTTTAGGTCCAAAAGACCCGCTGAGTACCGAAAGAATAAACAGAACATTAAAATGATGTCCCAACAGGCGACGCCATGTCGCCATCAATAGTCAAAGAATAGTGCAGAAAAGTTGGCTGAGGGACGCACAGGTTCCCATAGTAACATTGCCATCATATGATAAAAGGAAGCAAATTAATTTCGGTCAGATTTTAGTTATTCATTTAGAATAACCAAGCAAAGGCTGGATGTATTCGATTAAATTTGCAATTCCTATCATGAACCCTGCACGGATCATGGTCGGGGGTGCGGTTCCCGTACAACGACGAAGGCTAGCATTGAACTTACATCGTACTATACATCGCTGAACTAACGAACATCCAAAGTACGACAAACAGTTGCCGAATCCGAGACCAAGTCTTTACAGAGACCAAAGTGTTTCGAGACCAAGACAAGACCTTGAGGAGTCGAGACCGAGTCAAGACCAAGGCAGAGCAAGACCGAGTCGAGACCCAGACCCAGACTAGACCAGTTTGATTGCAAGATAAAGTATATACTGTAGCCTTCTTGCACACATTGCATTGACCGTGTAGTAGCCTATATTATTCATGTGTGCGCCTAGCATTGTTGCATTAGATGGAGCAATGACGTTATACCGTGTCCTAACTGGATGCGACAGCAAGAGAGCCTACCTATTAGCAGTAGCACACTAGAGATCATAAGCCTTCTCCATATTCACAACAATTGCCTACAATGACGGGGGCAGGTACAGATGTCATTGTTGTCATTGATGTCATTGTTGTAGGCCACACGTAGTATACAACAACTGTGGTTCTATGGTCTCAACACGAGCGACAGGAAGAAAATAGAAACAGGGCGTCTGACAAAAGTTTTCTGAAAATGGCAAGCCGTATCATGCAGCATTGCGTCGCTCGCATCCAGTTAGAAAATTACAACAGAAAAGATAGCAATAGAACTGCTTTTGTCGCTGACGCTCACTCGTGTCGCATCCAGTTAGAACACGGTGTAACAGCATTTTCTTTATGCGTAGGCCTACAGTTGAATACACGCATTATGAAAGTAGGCCTATTAATAACCAACTTCACAGACATGAAAAAAATTAGGTCGGTGAATGGCAGGGTCAGACTGGGACTGAATAACGGCCCTGGACTTTGAAGCCAACTGGCCCGAGAACTGTCTAGAGTAGACCTTGTTGGCAAATAGATATAGTCTACACACCATCCACTGTAATAAACTATGATAGTTTAATTAATTATGTAGCCTGGTCCTTTCTTTTGGCCATTAATTGTTTTTAAACATAAATTTAGGCTACAATCAGTAGCCTAGTCTATACATTAAAAAACAGCTGGGGTGAATCTATCAGACCTTTAGTGGAATATTAAATACTGCACATAGCCTTCTCAATTACAAATTTCACCGTATAACAGGTTACATTAATGTTTCCATAAAACACTTAATTTCCTGCATTCTGGTAAATTTTTATGCAACAATGTGTGGCTTTTCTGTATCCTTATGGTGTTAATGTCTTTATTTGTGTAATTCATAATATAATATAATATAATATAATGCAATAAGTGTCTTAGCCATTCTGTATTGCTTTCAAAGAAATTCAGGAACCAGGAATGCAAAATCTAACATTAGGGATAATAACAGCAACAGTCATGGTTTGACGAAACAGCAGGTTTATTCAGTGGCACTGGTGAGCGATCGGCTATTGCCAGCGCCCCTGAACATATAGGCAACTTGCTTTTACTTTTACTTGCTTACGGATCCGAGTTTGCGTAGCAAGTGTTTCCCAAAACCATAGTCTGAACTATGGAGGAAACTAAGTTGGGGATTTATGTAGTAAGATGCATCGTTAAACGACGCAGGTGTTTCCCAAAACCATAGTTCCAATGAACGTTCGTAACAGCCATTAAATTGTGTTGTTCGAGCTACAGCTCTCAAGGTAGCGTTAGAAGCATTGTTCGTGGAGACTACGTAATAAACGGCAGAAGATACAGTGAAATTGTCACCTTCTTTGTCACTCCTAATAATCACCTCACGTGCAGAACGCATCCTGACATCCTGACGCATCCTGACGTCTGCCTCTCTACTCGTCCGGCAGTCACGTCTGCCTCTCCACTCATTGCTGCAGTCCCGCTGTAGTCTCGCTTGCCTCCCCCTCACGCCTGTTCCTCGTCTCTCCTTGCAAGCTTAGCTACCAGCTTCTTCCTCCCCGGCCGGCGGCCAGCCTACCAACCCCTCTCAACTACCAGCGCTCCTGTCCACCATCACACCATATTCTCCTGGGCCGTGGGGCTACATCGTCAGCTCCCTCTCTAGCTTGTGTGAGCATTAAAAAAATATTACAGTGATCTCTCGTCTCCTGCCTCTGTGTCTCGCCCATGGGTTCACACAAATAGGCTTATTAGAAAGGCATGTCTATCTAATCTTGCTGTAGGAAAACAGTAGACCTAAGTGTTTGGAAAATGTAACATAGTTGTAAAAGTAGGACTACTTTTAAATGTATTTATAAAATGTATATTTCTCAATAGGTCTATATGAGTAGACCTATGTTCTGTTATAGGATCAAAACAGATCAAAGAGAAATAACTTTTTTCCCCTTTATCTCGCATACAGAATATGTCTGTTATTCTAATCTTAATAAAGTTGTGCTTTTGTTGCTGTTATTAAAAGAACTACTCATCGCTAGTGTTTTGAAAGTGTGTTATTGAGAGACTATCAATCATGATAATGCACGTATCCAATTGAGCCAATGACACTGCTTTGAAGATTTTTGGACATATAGTAGGCTACACATTTGAAGTATGAATAGTATAAATGTTTAGGCTACACAAAGTGTATTGCACTGAATGCATTGTATTGCCCATAGTTAAAATTCCTTCTAGAACTAGAAACAAAAGTAAGATTAGTTTAGTTATTCCAAAAGCAGGGCTTGATCCCGCAACCTTCATGTTGAGAGCCCAAGACACAAACCACTGTACTAATTGCCTTGCCTTAGAGCTTATGCTTATTATATTAAAATAATATTCATTATAGTTCTTTACTATTGTGATTAGATTATTTTTATAGTTTTATTTTATTTTACTGTTATCGTTTCTGATTATAGCCTATATGAATAGGCCTACTCATATTTTAATTATTGTTAAGTTCAACTGTTTGGCAGGCTTTTCCCCACACATGACGTGCATTATCTCTTTTGCCATGGGAAGACAAAAGTTGCTTGCCATGGCTCCTATCCTATGTGACACAGTTGAAAGTTGTATCAAGTTCAACTGTTTGGCAGGCTTTTCCCCACATGACGTGCGTTATCTCTTTTGCCATGGGAAGACAAAAGTTGATTGCCAATTGTGTGTGGCTTACAAGCTTTTGGCTTGCACATGAGGCTGGCACGATGCAATGCTTCCTGCGCTTTGGCTATGGGTGTAAATTGGGATTGAATTGTGGACTTAGACTACTTCAGTTCATCACGTAAAAAAAAAAAAAAAGTAATCAACTGTTTTGTCTTTAACAACTGCATGTTTAGTTGTAAGATGCCGAGATGCGATGGTTTCATAGATTAATTACTGATAATTACTGGTAATTAATAATTACTTTTTTTAAATTGACTGACACATTTTAGTTTGCTAATACGATACTTTAATGTTTGCTTTATCAATAGTGCACGGGCCCAAAACTGCGCATAAATCAATGTAGCATAATCATTATTATTACCCTATTGTAATTGTTAATTTTTTTATTATTAGGGGTCCAAGCAGCGAAGCTGTGAAACCAGTGTCAGATGATGCATGACCACATGCTGAACAACTTTCCTATAGGCCGTTTTAATTTGCGCCTAACTAGATTTTCCACCATTTTGGATTTTGTGAAAAAACTCTCAAATGTATCTTCGGTCGCAACTTTTGTCCGATCTTATCAAAACCTGCCATATATGATCTTCAGACCAAGCTTGACAAAACATGCTTTGATTTGCATAATTGTTTGTCTACTAAAGTTGATCAAAAATGCAGCCAATGCCGCCATTTGAAACTTGAGGTCAAATCTCAAGTACCTCTTGTCCGATTGGCACCAAACTTGGTACGCATGTTCGGAAGGAGGACCAGTGTGTCGTTAAATTTGAGATTTTTAAACAGCAATATCTTTGTGCTCCTTGGAGCTGAAATCACCAAAACCATCTCCCAATGTGAATGGCAGTATGGTAAACAAAACTGGCTCTTGGAATATTGATCTCCAATTTTTTGTATTTTCGCCATATTCAACTTCTTGTTAAATCTCTAAAATGATGCACAGGTCGCAAATTTTTTCCAATTTTACTGAAACTTGGTGTAGGTGATCTATACACAAAGCCTAACAAAAGTTATTTAGTGGATTTTTGATTTTCAAAATCGTTTGCCCGTTGTAGTCCATCAAAAATGGCCAACCAGGAAGCAAGTGAGTTTCTTAGCAACCGCTTGTCTGATTATCATCAAACTTGGTAACCGTGGTCAGAATGAGGTGCCATGGAGGTCTGAATACGTCAACTGTCAACAACTTCCTGTGTCCGAGAATTTCACAGGAAGAGAGGGTGTTTCTCGTGTACCGTTTGTCCGATTGTCATCAAACTTGGTGTCCATGGTCCGAACAAGATGAAGAAGAGGCCTGCGGTGTGTGATTCCAATCGGCCATGTGGGGGTGCTGTTTTGGACAATCTGTTTAAACGCTCATTACTGCCTAATGCAAAAACCGATTACCGGGCCTACTCTCGGGCTTACGTGGCCCATCCTTGTCTTGCGCTTTGTTAGTTTGGACCCCTAACTGCTGCTTGCAGCTATATTTATTATTATTCTTGTAACAGAAAAATGAGAATACCATAAAAACTACCTGAAAACTTTTTCTACAAATTTGCATGATTATAGTAGATAGCTGTCTCTACCATGCCACGGATAATGCTAATGATATGATGATAGGTTCAATTAAATAATTTTCATTGAACCATTATAAAGATAGAAACTTGAAACTTGCTACACACGTTTAACTGATGATAATGAACAAATAAGTCCATTGAACCTATAAAATCCGCCAAACTCGATTTTTCTGTACAGTGAACATTTTGGACAAAATGGACATAATAATATAATATAAGATAATGAATAATTAATTCATGATTAAATGATAATAAGATGGTAAAAGATATACACGTCTTAACTGCATAGAGAGGATATGCTCTAGACTGACCATGTGAAATATTTTATTGATATGTACAAATATGAGTAAAACACACTAATATACATTGCATGCTTTTAGACTGAAGCTAATGCAGAAAAAATGCCTTAAAACTCTCTATCTGAAGTGTTTTCTGTAATATACACTATATTAAATTTTATCAAATGTATTTTCATTTTTACGGTAACCCAACCCGTTTCAATATCAGGCTGCAGTAATTAGATTTCTGTTTGCAGATAAAGCTTGTAATAAATAGCCAATAATGCTTGCCCCGATAGTTAGCAAGCAAAGCGACGTCAGGTGGAAGATTGCTAGTAGGGTTGCCACCTATTCCAGTATCCGGGATTGTCCTTGTTTTTAATAATCAGTCCCAGTCAGATATGTCATTTTCTCTCCCAGGACACTGAATATTCTGGTTTTCAATCTGCTAAATAGAAAATATATGCTATGCTAGATCAATAGTTTCTGTTCAACGTGTTATCTAGTCTCACTGTTTATGCCGATTTAGGTGTCTGCGTTGAGGCTATGCAGTAATGTCAGCCTCTATATAGAATACAAGGCTACGCTTTTAAATGACTACACATCAAAATATTGCTGTAATCTTTCCAGCGAGTTTCATACAGCAACATTGATTAGACTATAGGAAACAATCTGCCAATAAAATTTATAAGACTTCCCGAACAAGAAGGAAATATGAAAATACTATTTTCTTTTGTGGAAACGCTAGCTCTCGATATTGTGGGTTTTTATGTTTTCCATACCAGTAAGCATTGCCTATACAGAGTGAACTTTCACAGTCATATGGAGAATGTGTGGTCAGTTTCAATGGGCGCGTTTGAGCTTCAGGTCAGATTTAACTTTAAGATGCCATGTAGGCCTATTGACTTCAAGTTATTAATTGAAGGACAGAGATAGCTGCAGCAAAGGGAAATCCCAAATATAAATAGAAAATGAGGTAGGCTAAGATAAGGCATATTGTTTTAATATAAAGTTGTCATTTCAGTCTTCATATATTACAAATCTTGAAGCATATTAGTTCAACTGAATGGTATTGTCAGATTAGCCTGTTATGGTAAAGAAAATTGTATGCACTTTATTAGCTAGGCCATTGCCTATTGCACTTTATATGATTGATTACGTGGTAATAGGTATAATGACATTATGCTGCATTTGTTCTATTTAGAATATTGTTTGCTTATAATTGCTGGTATATGACCTGTCTGACTGACTGGATTAAAGCGTCTGCCAAATGCCGTAAATGTAAATGTAATTGTAGTAGTTTATTTCATCTGGTGTATAAAGACAAGTTGTTAAGGTTCATTGTTAAACAGGCCTGATGTCATTTTTTTACTAAGCAAGATATTTTCATTTAGTAAGGCTGTATCATTAGTATCATCATTAATATCATTATATTGTAAAGCAATATTAGCTCAGTCATTAAGAGGCTAAAGCATAAAAGATCAGCATCACCTTCACTATGAACAAGAACAAAAAGGTGAAGACTGAGTCAAACTCTACTCCAAGCCATGCAAGCGCATAAATTGCACAAACGTGAAAAAGCGTTGCGTTGGTTAAAATGCATTGTAGTAAATTACAGCATACACACATGAATGTTGCGATGTAGTCATACATAATATTTTATTCGCTTCAAGGCTGATTTTGTTTCACTTTCGCCAGGCGATTATATGTTTATCAACAAACCATTTATGTCACATGACAATAGCGGAACTGTTTATTTTTACTCTGGATTGTTCGAAGGTACCGTTTGTATAGTTTACGGTAATGTTTTCTGTAAATGTATTGCTCCCTGATAATCCACCTGAAACGCAAAGTAGCCTAACTTGCTGTTTGTCTTTTCGACGAGTGGAGTAGGAGCTGCAGGTACACTTCCATGGTACCATACACGACTAGGTAGGATTTCCGTTACCTACGGTACTGTACAAAAACGAGTACTGTCATGTTTTCAGAATTTTGGCATCGACTTAGTACTGAAGTATCGGTTTTCGTGACATCCATATTACATATTATATTGCAAAATATATCTGTGCAAAGGCCTACAAATCTGTTAATTCCTGCATGCTAACACCAAAATTTGAGACAATTTTAAAATGTTGTTACGCCGTGGTGTTGGAGGCGAGTGCAAACGAACGAAAAACACAACGGGGAAAGGAAAAACAGCCACGAGCCCT
>JAODOY010056066.1:0-17965 GCA_025399855.1 Forbesichthys papilliferus | reverse complement strand
TGTGTGTGTGTGTGTGTGTGTGTGTGTGTGTGTGTGTGTGTGTGTGTGTGTGTGTGTGTGCGCGTGTGTGTGTGTGTAGCTTTCCCACAGCGGTAATCAGTCTCTGGGGTCTGTAGTGATTCCTCTTAGAGAGGTGTTGTGGCAGCAGGACTTGGTACTGGACCACTGGTTCAGTCTGGAAGGAGCTTTGCCAGAAAGTCAGATCCTGCTGAGGGTCACGCTCAAGGTATTGAAGACACCTCCAATGCCTGTTTTGTTTTCACAAATATACCATGAACATGTTGCGCATGCTAGATGATGCTCTGTAGAGTGCAACACTCCAAGGTTAAACAAAAAGACAGATCCAGAGATCAGGGCCAAATTCATATATCAGTTTATATGTATTAACTTGAAGTGTATCCTTACAATAAAAATGCATTCTGCAGTTTCACTCTCTAGTGTGGACAACACTAGCAAATCTACCTTTCATATTACTTGGTTTTATCATAAGGCTTACAAACTATCATTATGTACAATTTACAGTACAAATAACTAGTGTAGCCAAATCCTGTTTTAAGGACATGTGCAAAAGACAAATGTTAATCCTACTACCCAATATGTTTATTTTATGTCTTAATCTGTTCCTATATGTTCTAACGTATGATCATGATCACGTTACACCTCACAGATCTTGGACACCCAGATGGCCGTGTGCCGTCTATCATCCGGTGATGTCAGCGGTGATGATGGAGAGCCTGTCACCATCCCCAAGTGGGACCCGTCTCATCTAGACCTCCGGCACAGGCCTGCTTTCTCCGCGTGAGTCACACACTGCATACTGCCGACAACGCCCATTTGTCAGGTCGTTTATAGTTGTTTTGGTCTTTGTTACAGTTAAAACTTTCAACGGTATATTTAGTGGTTACCTTCTGTTTACAGAGAGCAGTAGACAGGCTTTCCTGTATGTTTTTGTGCGCATGCCTCATACTATAATTGAGAATAGTTTATCTAAATGCCTACAACATTTCGTAATTTTTTGTTTGTTTTCTAACTCGGCTCTATTAAAGTGTAACGGCATCCTAAAATGTGTTTTTGTAGCTGTAAATGTAGTGATAAGATTGATCTGTGACGAGCCACACCAATGCTGGTGTTAATATTGACAACATTCACGTTTTTATAATGATCTGAATTTCATGTGCTGAAAACAGACCTACTTAATTTCGTTAAAAATCACCCCAGGACCTGGCTGGTTTTCACCGGTACACTTGGTACGCTCCATACGTCATCACGTTCAATTGTTAATGTTAATGTTAATGGGGTTCCCATCTCAGCCCCTCCCCTCACTTAGCTACTTGACACATTTCTCTAAGTTGTAGTGGGTGTAGTCAGGCTCACCGTCGGGGTGCAGCTACACGTACATAAGCCGTAACATTTGTATGCTAAACACATTTGTTCTCCCGTCTCCTTAGAGGTGGTGAATATGGAGGTGCTGTTGGCCAGGTGAAGCTCTCAATTTGCTACTCCACAGACGAAAGCAGACTGTTCATTACCGTCCTTTCCTGCAGGTCTTTACACAATACAGTATACTTTCCATAAAGTCCTTTCATTTAAATAGAAACTACCGTAGTCCTTCTGTTGTGGTGTATCTTTTACTGTACTCATTGTGTTGTTTCTACATGTACTCATTGTGTTGTTTCTACATGCTGTGTTAGAGCCCTGGCAGCTTGTTCCAAGGATGGTGCAGACTCTTATGTTACATTCACACTGCTGCCTGACAAAAAGGGCTCCACAAAGAGGAAGACTGCCACAAAGAAGAGAGACCTTAACCCAGAATTCAATGAGAGGTGAGAAAGCACTTAATACTTTCATACTGGTAATGCTCTTGGAAATGTCTGAATAGTAATGGCTGATAGTATAAACAAATGTCCTGCTTCACTTTTCCTGCAGGTTTGACTTTGAGTTCACTCTTGAGGAGTCTGCACAGAGAAGATTGGACCTGTCAGTGAAAAACAGTGTCTCCTTCATGAGCAGAGAGAGAGAGCTTATTGGAAAGGTACATGTGACAGTGATCATTATCACTATCGCAGACAGTCCTGGGCGATGTACATGCTTATTGTCTTTCTTTGCTTTCCACAGTTGCAGCTGGACTTGGACCAAATTGACATTAAGACCGGTGTCACACAATGGTATACGATATGTAGCAGATACCCCTTCAATTGTAACAGTGGAAATTTACCACAATAATAAGCATTTGAAAACCCATCTTGTGTAAAATTACCCATTTTACACAAGATGGGTTTTTAAATGCTTATTTTTCTTTTTTCGTTCCAGGTATGATCTGATAGCTGAGACCAACTAAGAAAAACTGATTGAGCAGCAAAATATCACACTGATTGTTGCTTCTGTGTCATAGGTTTGTGTTTGATTGTGTATTCATCTTATGTGCAATGAGAACATTACCAAAGCAAAATGATCAGTAGTAGCATATTTATAAAGAAAATGTCATGCAGCTTATCAATTCACAAAGTGTTTGCTGTACACAATCCATGCGGCTTAGGGCCAGTTCTTCAGTAGATATCTTTGGCTGAATAGATGTTTGATAATAATGCAACTATGTTGCAAAACCTACAGAGATTATATAAAAAAGCCCTCTGTGAATTTTATTCTCAAAAAGGGCTTGTGCTGTGATTACGTTGATATTCTTAGAAAGTATAACGTTTGTCAATGTATTATTATGGATTTACAACATCCATTTTAAAGTTGTTTGCTTTTATTTTTATTTTCTACACACTTGAATCAATTCTATATCTTGTTTAATTTATATGTTTCTATTGTATGTATTACAAAACTGTGCACAATTCTAAGAATATTTAAGCATTATGTTCCAAATGAAGATGTTTTTACCAGTTGTATCAGTAAAGGGCCAGTCAAGGTCAGACCGATGTTTTGAGATTAATTTGACTAACTTCTCAGGATTTAGCTGACTGTACTGGAGAATATACTCCTGTCAGTACTATTTCACTTGTTGGGTAACATCTTACACCTGTATTGCACTTGTTGGGTGGCATCTTACACCTTTATGATTGGTTAGGGTATAAGCATTTTTGAGACCTCCAAAAATGTGCATCATAGCTCCGGCCAACTTCAACCTGGTGAGAAGTCCAGTCATCCAAATAAACTCAAAACATTGACTGTACTTGGCTTTACAGGCCCTTACATTTTATAAGTAAAATGTTATAAATGTAGACCCTCACATTTACCACTGAAGATGGGGGTTAAGGTAATCCAAGTCTCTTATCACTGTGGTTTTAATAATGAAAAGCTATTTTGTTTATGTAGAAACCTATCAACAGTATTCCAGTTCCATGCTTTAATGTGTTGTATGTATTTGTAGTGCCAAAACAATCCAACAGGGTGATGGTGGTGGGTTATTAGCTCTTGTCAAGACATGGTCTTAAGGGAAGGTTTGGGTTTAGTGGTTTAAGTGCAGCAGCACGGTTGGTGTGAGAAAATCTCCCTGTCCCACCCATAATTGCTAAGCTTGACAACTACTTTGTAGTAAATTTAGAAAATATCTAGACAAGATTACAGAAATTGCTGTGCATTGACATTAATCCATGTGCCTGCTCCAATGTTGATTAAAGTTTGTACTTCAGACTTATACCTGGCTTTATAATGGTACTCCTTTTCTAAGAGAACATCTTACTGAAGCCGTGTCGTTGTGAAACTATCTATATTACACACAGCCTTAACACTGGCTAATGTTAATAAATGAAATGTCATTGGCTTGCCACAAGGCTGCGATAAAGTGCTGACAAAAGAAAAAAAAGACCGCAAATCCAACCAGCTGCGTCTCAGCTACTGCCAACAGATGTGACCAACAAATGAGAAGGCAGGGTCTCAAACTTGAGTGACAGTCGATTTTCCCAATCTTCTGAAAAAAGGGCGGGACAAGAACAGAAAGCCTGCCTTCTGAGTGGAGGCAATGCAGAGCTGCCTAATCAGCAGCACAAAACAATAATGAATGGAAAACACCGTAGCCAAGAAAGTTCAGCAGCAACTATTTGTCCGGGTTCGAAAGCTGTTGGTTGAAAGGGACATATTTAGAAAGAAATGGACTGGCCTGATAACCCATCAGAGGCCATTCTTTGGAATATGGAAGAATTCTACTGGCAATATTTCTTTTGAAAGTGGAATTTTGGGTAAAGTAGGCTTACAGTTGAATATATTGGCTACTGTAATCCCAGACGAATAGACTACTACCAACTACTTTGATGTTATGAAACTTTGCCGACCTTTTAAATTTCGGGTTCACAGAAGAAGGTAATTTTGTGTTTCACTGTCGATTCTGATGGAATAAGATTTTTGCTTTGGGATAGGACCTCAAAGAAGATTTTTTAGTAGCTGGAGGACAACTTAACATTGTGAAAATGGGAAATATTGAAAGTGTGGATGGGCAGTCAGAAATGAAGCATCATATTATGCCTCTGAAGGTGCCCATGCCTGACCCCACGGAGTTGGAGGAAAAATTTGCTATCGTTCTGGTAAGTTACCTCTGAACCAATACAGTCACAGCATGGTTCAATGTCCTGACCTATTTACATTGAAAGAGGCAAACAATTGAATGTATAATTTTACACACGCAGCAGTCATAGCCTATACTTGCCGCAGTATTACTATTTTGTGATATTCTGACTATCGACCTTTTAAGATTTAATCAAGTATTAAAGTAGCCTAACCCATTATAGCTATACTTAATACATTTTATATTGCTGCTGTTGACTAACCTATATGATGAGTCCACGAGAAACAAGTTATAGGCATATTATTGCATTGCCCGTGATGAGGTGGTGGTTTTAACCTGAATTGTCCCACCCCCAGTTCGTTGCCTTATGCTCCCCTCGTCTGCGGTTCTTTTGTTTCCCCTAAAGTCAGACAGTTAAACGTTTGGCTACATTAATCAACACTACTGGTGGAGAAAATGTTTCAAAAGTTGTATAATCGGTTTACGTGCACACGTTGGATTTCGTCGTTTGCGTTCTCACTTCGTGTTTTAACTAAATCCGGAGATAATATTGGAAAACAACATTTTCTGAATTCCCCCAAAACTCCCACACCCGACAGATCGTGCGACAGTACCACCCCCTCTCCGGTTTTCATCTCAACAGTATAGAGGCTGGAGAGCGCCTTGAGTTGTCTGAGCGCTTTGCAATGATGAGCACGCTGTACCGTTTATACACAGTTGAAAAGACAGAAATGTCCGCGTTCATTTTGTCGTAAAACGTGACAGCCTTGTCAAAAAGTCCAAATATTATCCAAATGCTCCAAAGGTTATATTTGTATTTTTTAGGTTATATTTGTGTTATGGACAATTAATGTGAAATATGTTGGTAACATTGTATTACATTTATAAAACGTTTCTCTTTAAGATTAATTTGAAAATACAATATTAAACTTCAGTGTCCAATAAGATTACAATACAGCTATACCATCAGAACACAAATGAGTAGGCTTAATGGAGTCACAGAGCACAGGCTTCTTTATACTGATTTCTCAGCACCTAAACATACTGATACGTTCACACTCATTTATCGCACCTATATAGTAGTCTATACAGAGGGAGGTAGCATAACAGGAATATTGTAACATCTATTTATCTACAGTTTGAATCACTAAAGAATAGGCACACATGGACATGCCTTTAATTGTAAGCATTGGTTTAAGTATTTTCAACACCTTAAGTCTTTAATCATAGTAGCTAAAGTAGTGTTGATGTCATCATTACATGATCCAGACATCAATCATCTTGGAAAGGTTGACGACCTTTGCTGTGCTTCTTTGTGAAGTGTGGAAAAAAACATAATTGTCTTGGCAAAGCCATCCTGGAATATTGGTAAAGCAATCCTGGAATATTGGTAACGCCATCCTTTCAGCATCCATACTGTAACTCAACAAGAAGCTATTCAAGACTCTCTTGTTTTTGTACTAACTTGGCTATTATGACAGTTACATGCTGTGCAATGACATGACTTTTAGCTTTTACACATACAGAGAAACCATGGTATCCATCAAGGGGGCGGGGCTAACTTCCATAGAACAGAACAGTTTCCATTCACATTTTCCATGTGTAAAAATTTTACATTGTGGGGTTGTGTTGTCACATGGCAGACATCATTTGTTCCAGTTAATCATTAGCATTGGTCACTTCATTATGATTTCACAATTTCACACTATGATTAAAAAATACCTAAAAAACAAAAAATGTGAATTTATGTTCTTTGCTGTGAGCAGCCTTCTTCTACGCCCAGACCTCCTTTACTTTGTGAGCAAGAACATTCTTGTAACATTCTTGTATATTAGTTAATATTAAACAATGGTCCTAGTGTGCACTTCTGGTCTGTTGTTATTGGATAAAGCCACATCAGAGCCAATGTCTCTAGGCTGCAGAATGTCATGTGTGTGTGTCTAGCCACATGGTAAAGGCTCTTTTCCCCTACAATGAACCATATGACTCTATTCTCCCACTGTCCATAGGATACATAATTTCTAAGGCAGTATACTTAATGGAACTATCCCTTTGAAAGGATATACGTGGGTAATTCCCTCTTGCTTGCTTGATAAACATTGCATCTGTGTCTGCACGGTGACTCTGTGGTCTCGGACATAGCATATAGATCTCGCGGGATGACAGCATCCCATTTTAATGATGTCATTGGTGCAGTCTCTGCCGGTGCAGCGATACTCCCCCACTAACGACTTTACCAGGACCGTCTCTCTACTGTCGGTGGGTGAGGGGAAAGGGGAGGTGACAAGACCCCTGGGTTAGATTAGACCACTTCATGCTGTCTGCAAATTAAATGCCTTGGGTCAAGTCTAACTGCCTGCATGTGCTAAAGGCATCTTCCCCTCTCGCCTCTTTTGTCCAGCGCAGGCTGTAGACATCCGCAGCCCAGTCTTCTGCGGCTGGAAACAGCTAACTGGCATTCCCTGCTTCTTTTTACAGAGGAAATTGCTTCGTAGCCATTGGATCTCTGTGGTCTGTTTCCTTACAATAAGGTGTGTGTTTCAGGCTATCACTGGCCTGTAACAAGTCATTAGTTTGACTAGACGGTGTAGGCCTAACTACAGTAGACCGCACAGTTAGACAGATATATGTGTCCATGATGGGACCCCTTCATAAGGAGACAACTAGTGGTGCAGAAGAAAGTCTGAACACTTCCTAGTCGAACTCTCTACTATAGCCACTGTTTGATGGCATTCAGGCATAGAATGCTGTATGCATCGCTACGCACTATGGGTTTGTGTGATTCTAAGTGAAGGTTGAGTTCAGTTCCAAAGTTCTTCCCCAGCGTATAGCTCTGGCCTATGAGTTAACCTTCTCCATATGACTCTCTCCTTACGGGAGTAAGGCGAGGCGGTGGAGCCATTTTCAAAGGTGCAGTTCCAGGGGTCTTGGTTGCCTGGGATCCACTTTCAAAGTGGCTCTGCACCTCTCCGCCGCTGGATTCCTGCGGTCTAGTCTAGGCCGAGGCCACAGGAGAACTCAGAGGGAAAATTCCCTTTGAACTGGCTGTCTGCCACTGTTCTGGGTTGTAATGACTTTACCAACGTTTTCGAATGGCACACACACATTTAAGACGGTAAAGTGATGATTTTCACTTGACTGCTATGGAAACCGTGCTAACTGATTTGTCTGACTACTCAAATCCCCACATTCAATGTGACATGCAGATGAATAATAGGTAAATAAGCCACAACCACTGCTCAGATTGTTTGTTTTGAAGGGAAATCTCAGTAGCTGATATCATCAATATGTGTCAGGCAAATAAAAGGTTAAATTTACACAGCAATGTGTCAGTGGTACTTGAAATTATGCAAATGCTGCTGATAAAGTACTTACATAGGCCTCTCTGACATCACTGCCGTCCAAAGAAGAAACACCTTCAAAGTGTTTGATGGATGGCGCTCAAGTGGAACTGATTGAGTCAAGCTGTGAGATGTGTTTATGGGACATTAATCCTCAATCATTTTAATTTGCTCAGGGGCGGTTGGGTTTCATTTGTTTTTTACCTCAATGTGTCTACACCCCACCTCACCCACATACACCAAAACACACTTACAGACAAACACAGCACTACAACGACAACGCAAGGAGGGGAGGGGAGTGGTGAGAACCTCTTTGTTTGTTTGTTATGCCACTCAAATTGGGAGAGTGTACATCTGTCTGTGCTACCAAGCTCCAGGAAGAGGGGGATTATTGGAGATGAGTGCACACAGCTAACTTAGTTTCATAGCAGCAGAACAGGCGGTCGTGGTGCAGCAATAGGCAGTCACCTGGCGCTCTCTATCCTCAGGCACCAATTCCCAATCTGGCCTGCTTTTTATGGGGCTCTTACTGCCTCTCTACGGGCAGGCTTAAAAAAAAAAAAGAAGCAAAGGTCAAGTTAAAGAGCATGGTGGAACCCATCCAAAATGTCCCTATGGAACACAGATAGTGTGTTTCTTCGTAGAGCAGTGGAGTAGCGGGCCTTTTTAAGCTTGTTCATTGTTACAGTTAAAGGTATAGTCAGCTATCGCAAGCTAACTGTAAGCTTGTCATATTAAACAAATATCTCTTCACCTTTTGCTATCTTACTGTTCACGTAAACAAACACGGCGAACACTGGTGGTATCGACAAGATCGCAGTACTACGCATTGCTTCACAATGCATTTCAATGTGTGAGGTGGTGTCGCCGGGCACCGCGGAACGATAGTGTTTTGATATGAGCTTGAAGTTAGCAAGCGTTCTTGAGAATGACTGACCCTGCCTTTAACATACAAGTCTTCGTAATGAAATCTCTAAATGTGTATCAAGGCAAACATGCTTTCTTTTCATGTATTTAAATGTGTGAATGTTTTTCATGTATTTGGATCTGTGCCAAAGTGTTGAAAAAGTGCATGTGTTTGGCAAAAAACCATATGCTGCAGATGTGTGCGTGTTTGTGTTTGGAGGTGGGGGAGGTGGGGGGTTTTCCATGCAGCTCTGAGTCTGAGGCAGCTGCCCTGAGTCTCCAGGTTGGAGCACTGCTTCCTCTTAGATACAATGGGGACTCTTGTCAGTCAGCATAGTTTCAGAGAGGGGGTCTGGCCTCTGGTGTCTTTTGTGTTGCTGTGCTACAGACACTCAAAGGAACTGCTGTAAATTGATTTAAAGAGCTAATGGATTGTGGCTTAGCCCGCCCATGCCAAAGATGCCGCTCACACCAGTGATATGATTATTCAGTAGGCCTGGCTTACATCATCATGGTTGGCTTCTTTTCTACTGTAATTCGGTTTCTAACGTGCCAGTTGTGCCACTTCCGCTTTTTTTATTTGTGTTTTTTTCTTACAGTAATAGTGAAACTTAATAATGGAAGAAAAATAAAGGAACCTGGCTAAATTTGTTTCAAGGACGCATGACCAGTGATTCAGTGACCTTACCCATTTTTCAACGTGTTAATGACGTGTCGATTACATACAGATTTCAGTTGTTGTGTTTTAAACTTCAGAGCTCGTGGTGGGCAGCACGTCAAGAGGAAGCACGGCCGGTTGTAGTTATTGAGGCAGTACCTGCATTCCTCACGTTCCATGTCCTGCATATATCATCTGCTGGAGAGGGTTTCCCAATAGGCGAACAGGATGTTCGCTCAATGGAAATTAATGAATGGAATTTTTCATGACCAACTGCAATGTCGTCTGGGTTCATAACATCACTCATACAGTTCACACTTCCTACATATTCATATTAGGCCACAATATTACAGTAAGATCCTAGTTCTATTTGTGGAAATGTGTTGATAATAGGTATAGAGACAGTTGTGAGGGCCAAATATTTAAAATTCCTTTCAAAAAGACATGTTACCAGAACACTGGAAACTTTCACTCACTTCTGGCACACAAGTAACATCTGGCTCCCAGCAAGACCATGAGCCCATGACATTTTCTGCTATATCCCTGGTCACGACAAAATGGACTTCAAAGAACTCCATGATGGTAATTGTTTTTCTCTTTAACCTAGCGTGACTCTGGCTATCACCACTGCCGATCACTTTCATGCCTGTGGGTAAATAAATGGTTTACAAATGGCTTCAGTGAGGTGATACTTGATGGCACATCACTAGTTGCTGTTTAAATTAGGGGAGCCTTGTCATTATGTGGCAGGGATTTGTGGTAAAGTCATTTCTCTTCACCAACTCAGAAGCCACAGGCTCAGCGGAACCATGGAGATATGGGGGGTACAGTGTGTAACCGCAGGGAAGAGGGGTGGATGGAGGTTGGAGACCTATTAGATCGGCTGCCACATGCTCATCCGAGTAGAGATGGTGGAAGGAAGGCTAAGAATCACACCGCTGCTGTATGTAATGGTCATCATGATCATACTGTATATTCAGGTGATGGAACGCTTCTTCAGGGAACATTTCAGTATCTCTCAAATGTGGTTATGCTCTCTTTGTAAAGCGGCTTTAAGTACACAGAAAGGCGCTATATAAGTTGAATTTTTTCTTCTTCTTCTTCTTCTTCTTATTATTCTTCTTATTGCTGCCTTTTTTCTGCATCAAAGACACTACTGACACTAGATTATTAGCCTACACAGAAATGTATTATTAATTAAAATCATCAAGTGGCCCTGAAGAAAACAAAATATCACACATACAGGTGCTTTTATATATATATATATATATCTTTTTTTTTTTATAGTTCTATGGTTTACAACCACAATATACCCACCTTGATCCTTCTGATGCCCCCCCTTCCCCCCCCCCATCCATCCACCCCTGTCTTTAAAGTTATAGTCACCTATTGCAAGCCAATAGTAAGCTAATACACATTTAGTCAAACTCACCAAACATCTCTTTGAATTTGGCGGGCTTACTCTGTGCGTGCTGAAAAAATAATTCGGTACTCGGGAACAGAGTGGCGAACACCGCTCACAACAACAATGCCACTTGGCTTCAGTATGCGTTTCAATGTGTGGGAGGCGGACCTTCTGAGGGAGTTTGTGTTTTGGTCTGAGCTCGAAGTTAGCAAGCGTTCCCCAGAAGGACTAACCCTGCCGTTAACTGGCACGGCCTGCTTTGCTTCCCTGGTCCCCTGTGTCTTT
Source organism: Forbesichthys papilliferus (assembly GCA_025399855.1). Taxonomy (NCBI): domain Eukaryota; kingdom Metazoa; phylum Chordata; class Actinopteri; order Percopsiformes; family Amblyopsidae; genus Forbesichthys; species Forbesichthys papilliferus. Next base: position 6,866 of record JAODOY010056066.1, on the reverse strand, counting down.
GTGGAGAACTCGTGCTTTGTTATGATTGCCTGGTTCAGGTTACCTTGTAGAAGAGTGGCAGGGTGATCATGTGTCCAGCCACAGAAAGAGGCAATGTTTTCTCACACTGCGTTCCGCTGCCCTCTGCTTTGACTGCTCGTGCTCATCTGGACACCCCCCCTTATCCCCCCCCCCCCCACACACACACACACAACAGAGCAACAGCAACAACGCACTCACGCACAACACACATACTACACACGTTGGAATTGCATGCACAAACATACGCACACTGTGCGGACAGAGAACAATCATCACATCAGTCAGAGGCGTTTTTGGTTTCCTTGAAGTGTGACAAAGCAGGCCCTGTGGTGCCATGACGACAGTGGTGCGATAGCCCCTGTTCCTGTCTCATCTCCTAACATTGTATTCCTCTACCGTGGAGAATGAGAGTTACATTGAAGCCAAACAATATCATTGTTATTGATATGAGCTATCAGCTGTAGTGCATGTCCCGATGCTGTCAGACATGGAGTCTGGTCGTCCTCTTATGTCTATAGTGTGAGTGATGTCAGTCTTTGCCCTGTGGAGGGGCTGATTGTGTTTGTCAACAAGACAAGACGCGCAGATACTGCTACTGGTTTTCTGCATGTCTTTGCGAAGGCACAGATTTATATTTTTGGTTATTATATTTTTTCCCCCTTTTCCTGGTTAGAGTAAACAATATTTAGTCTCCCTGCCACTCTATTCTGGCACAGAGAGTGTATTTTCACCACACAAAGTTTGGTTTTCTCAATTCAAGGGCTTGAACGTACACTGCAATACACAAAAGACGACAAGCCGAGTCAGAGTTCCACACTCATGTTGCCGTCTTCAGACTAACTTTGTGGCTGAATTGGATCAAGGGCCTTACTTTTCCTATTTCCAGACTTTCATTAAAGACTTATCTGAGCCGCTATTGGCTGGCTCCGTGTTTGCCTTTGTGACTTGATCTTTTATGAAACACAACTGCTGTTTGAAATATAGCCTGGCTGTGTGGGAATAGAGGCTTGATGTCGGAACGGAGAACCCACGCTCTGTGTATTTACATTATATATGTGTGTTTGTGTGTGTGTGTGTGCGCGTGTGTGTGTGTTTGTGTGTGTGTAGGTGTGTGCGTGTGCGCGCGCATGTGCCTGTGTCTGCGCACACGTGCGTCTTTGTGTGTTTGCAAGTTTGTGTGTGTGTTTGTCTCTGTGTGTGTGTGTGTGTGTGTGTGTCTTTGTGTGTTTGTGTGCTTGTGTGTGTGCATGAATGAGTTGCAATTGGTTGCAGGGCTACCATGCAGTTGAGTCTTGCCTCAGGTGGGGCTTTCCTGATCTCCACCCTGATGAGCAGACAGCCAGACCCAGGTAGAGGGCAACGATGCCGTCTGGATACGCCCATGGACTTTACATCATCTCCCACCCCGCCCACCCTTTTGCCTAATGTGACTTCATATGAGCTAATGGGAGTAGGCAGGCAGTAGGGGAAGCTCTGTATCAGTGGTAGCCCACAGATATGTGAGGTGAGGAAAGAGGTCTGAAGTTGATGACTTTATATATATCTCAGTAATGGACTGAGGTAGTTAGCTATGACTCTGTGATCTACATGGGCTTGGACAAAGCACGGCAGCATTTTACTATTTGTGTTTCTACATTTACTGCAGAGATCTCACAGAAATAAAACAACCCAAGGCCCTAGCTTGGATAGGGAGGTTTTCAGAAACACATGCTTGCTTTTGCAGTCTATTTTAGGTCATTTTGACATAAAAACAGGCAGAGTAATACATGAATCATATTGATATACAGAATATAAGTTTAGATGATATAATATTCAGATTCAGATTCAGACAACTTTATTAATCCCATCAAGGGCAATTCATTCAAAATGGGAATATAGGCGGATGGACTTACTCTCTTATCTCTAGGGGTTTGGGAGCTTCTGGCTCTATAATCAGTCCAACCACCCTGTGTTGCCTCTTTGACTCTGGTGCCAGATCCATGGATTCTCTCCATCATTCCCTTTGGTGACACGAGAGCGCTGCTTGGCCTCTAATGGTTCACCTTTGGACTCTCCACTCCAGTCTCATCAGAACAAGACACATCTTCAATCTCTTAACCTGTTAAATCTTTAAGAGTGCAGTGTCCACTTTTTCAATGTCTCTCTGTGTTAGAGTTTGCATGAGTTGCACTCTATTGGACATACTCCTTTCCCTCGTTTGCTCTGACATAATATATTATGTCTCCCGTGATGCATCTCTAATTTTGTCAGCTTTTTAAAGTGTCATCCATTAAATGATCTGTACATGAAAAAGTGTGGCTATGCCAATCGCAACATGCGGTTTTCTCCACTGCTGTATTTTGACACAAAACCTCTGCATGTTGGCTAACAATGGGTAATGACTGGACATATAGTGGTTAGAGAACCAGTTGGTCTGGTTGTGCAGTGTGCTGGGTTTGTGTTGAAGGCACTGTGAGGGCCTCATGGCACCAGGGGCCAAATTTTGACCCCGCCCACCATCCATTGTTAGCAATTTTCTATTGGAAAGAAATAGCTCAAATGTCAAAGGATGTGAATGGCACAGCACCAAATCAAAACAATGCTCTACAGTGAACACTTTTTCAAGCCCATCTCAGGTCACAAAGAAAGGCATTGCAGAGACGAATATGAACTTATATGAAATCACTTTCATAACTAGACCTAGTACAATATAGTTATATTAGGCCTAACAAATATTTTCTTTTTCACAATTGCATGTAGGCCTACAGTATTAAGCTAAGCTTAATACGCTTCTCATGAAACTACCACATTTTAGCTTCTTGTAAACACAGGAAGTCTGAGATTGTATCATTCAAGTAGAAAGTGAAATGAAATTAGCGAAATTGGGTTACTTGGCTCAAATTACCTAAAGAGACCTCCTCTCAATACCCGCAAGTTCATATCATTTTACATGACAGTTGCATAGGGTTTATCAGTAAACACTCAAAGGCACCTGTATTTGTTGATGGGGCCTCTAGCTGTAATGCTTCAACATATCAACATAAACATGTCTAGTGTGTTTATATGTGTAATAGTAATGTAGTGGAAATTACATAGTATAGTAGGAGATGGGTATATCTTTACTGTTGATGTAAAAACTGAAATTACGTATTTACTATTTGTAGTAATAAGAAGTGTATAGAGTTATTGAACTGCACTTTATTTTAATGCTTTTTTAAACTAGTGCAAGCATCTCTCTGGATAAGGTATGTGCATGCTGTAGAATATAATTATTGAAAGGGTGAATTATTTTCCCTTTATCCCCCTAGTTTTGTCCTTTTGCATGGCTGACCAAGGCAATAAAGGTAACACAAGCAGAAACTTGTACACAAACTGGAACTTGAAACTGCATCAAGCTTCTAGAATATATCATATGTTTGACTGTTTATAACAATTCACAAACACCTTTTTTTTTTAAAACATTTTGTTAGTTTTCATATTTTTTTATTTACTGTTACATATCACACTTATCACAACAAATATGGTGCTACTTGTTGCATTGTCATTTCAGAGCTACATACCATAAATGATTTGCAGCTTACAGGACACATATTATGAAACAGCTTGGTAGCTTATTCCTAAACACCAAATACAAAGACAAACAGAGACAGAGGCATATCCAGAAAACCTATTGGTCCTATTACCTCCAGAGGAGAAAGACAGGAAAGAGGTGAAGAGAGGGGGGGTTCGGAAGGGTTGCAGAAGGGGTAAGAGAAAGGGAGAATTTATAGCAAATTTGTAACCATTATAAACAGGGCGCATTCCTTCTGTAATTCTGGACATCTGGTACTCATGCCGTCTCTCTTTCCTCGACTGTGTGGGTTTTGAAATGCGAGCGGAGTTGAAGCGAATCAAGGCCTCTAACAGTTTGTCGCTGCTTCCCACTGTCGGATCCTAAGAATACTTTATAAGCGTTTGCATTTTTTTCGCAAAGGCTTGACGTAGCCTTCCAAAGAACATGAAAGTGGTTGTCTATGTCTGGGTTGTTATCCAACAATGTTGAGTGCATGAATTGTGCCTTGTGTAGTTTGTATGTCATGTGAAACGGCTGCATGTAGGCAGGCTAACACAGTATATGTGTTTACAGACAGATTAGTCAACTGCAACCACATATATGCTACACAGAGGCATTGTGCATCGCCAGCGTTCTCTTTCCTCTGTGTGTTGTGTTGATGGTGGGCACAGGATAAAGTTTGGGGGGGGAAAAAGTGTATGTACTGTTCAATCCCGCTACCAATTGCCACCACAATTGATGAAAAACCCATGAGAACAGCAGCTTTGTATGATATCGTCCTAGACAGAAGGATGAGTTAAACAGTAGCTGTGGGCTAAATGTGAAGCTGCGGCAGTTTGTTGCTAAGCTTTGGGGTACCGTTGATATGGGTGTAAACTGGGGGTTCCAGTGCGGCCGAGTGATCTATTTCAGGTGGGCGGTGGTGAAACTGCCCCATTAGCATCCTCAGATTTTGGATTCAGAAAATAACCTATTTTTTACAAGCCCATAACAGATTGTAGGAAGTAATTAGTCAAAGCATGTGCCATGTATGCGTTTATCTTTACAGTGGTCGTAACAGCATAAAATGGTTAAGTGGACTGGTTCTCCAAATACAAATTAGAGCATTTAAGCTTTCATTTGAACCAGAATTAACATAGTGCCTCAGGACATCTATCTGTGTTGTTAAGTGTGTTTGTTTATGACCGGCAAGATGGTAGAACTCTTAATATAGTGTGATGGTTGTTGCTTGCGTGAGTTACTGCTGGAAACCACACTGTCACCTACATATTGCAAGTTTCACATGCACACAAGTTTCAGATGATCTCAGGCAACAGGATGTGTCAGCCAGCACAGGAAATGAGGTCATGATGTGACTGCATTGACAAGAGCGGAGGCCTAAAAAGTACTTTTTTAGTGGCACACCCCTTCACCAAAAAAACACTTGAATGACCACACGCATGACAAATGAAATGTTTTTTTCCCTTTTGTCTTTTCAGAGTTCCATGAACCTGCCTCCAGACAAAGCAAGGCTTCTAAGACAATATGACAATGAGAAGAAATGGGACCTCATCTGTGACCAGGTGCATGCCAGTTATTTACTTTAGGAATAAAAAAATAAAAAAGACGACATACATTTCTTTCTGCCAGAGACATTAACACTGATGGTTTTAGAGTTCTTACAGTATTGTTTATTATTTCTGGATCTAAGGAGCGGTTCCAAGTTAAAAATCCACCACACACCTACATCCAGAAACTTAGAGGTTACCTAGACCCTGGTGTCACACGAAAGGTGAGAATATATAAAGGTATTCCTAAAAATATGTATGTATATAGCCTACTTGACAGAAGGAGGTCTTAGCATAGTTTTAATGGTTTGCTCTTCTGTGGTTTTATACATGCTTTCTTAATTATGTATGGGCTATCTTCTTGGTGAAAGCCCCTGTGTAAAAATAGCTTTCATATAAATGTAATGTCACTGGATAAATACATGATAAATATTAATATTTAGACTCACACTGGATCTGACAACTGATGTACAGAGTAATATGCAGCCACAAATCAACAGTTTTTTACTCTCTCCTCTGAGATACAGAAGTTCCGGAGGCGGGTCCAGGAATCCACCAAAGTTTTGAGAGAGCTGGAGATATCGCTGAGGACAAACCACATTGGGTAATTCTATCTTTATCTCTCCTTGTGGAATGACACAGTCACAGTTATACAGTCAATTTATCATCTGAACCTATTTACTAGTGCATATAATGACAATGTTAAACTGCTGAAATGGATTCAGTATTATATTCTGCGCTGAAGAATAGCCCTTTCTATGTTTTTCCTGCAATGGGGACCCAGAAGTTTTTCTGGTGCCCAGATTCCCGCTATTGTTCTAGTTTGCCAAGCTCTGCAGCTCTACTTCATAGAGCTGGTCCTCATAATACCCAGATGGTAGCCATTGTGTGGACTGCTTGACTCCCACGTAGCGCTGAGCAGGAAGCGTTGTTGCGTATGCCACAGAGACAGGAAGTTTGGCTGACCAGTGCAGATCCCTGTGAAAAGCACACACATACTGTTAGGATACCTTACGCACTCACACACATAAGCACACACTTACTGTTAGGACACCTTACGCACTCACACACATGAGCACACATACTGTTAGGATACCTTACGCACTCACACACATGAGCACACATACTGTTAGGATACCTTACGCACTCACACACATAAGCACACACATACTGTTAGGATACCTTACATACACGCACACATAAGCACACACACACAAACACGTATACACAGATAGACAGCCATAACCACACATACTGTTAGGACACCTTACGTACTCACACACATATGCACGCACAAACACACATAGACACACATGTTATAAGGATAACTTTACATACTCATATGCATATGTACGCACAAACAAACACATATATACAGATATAAAGACACATAATATAATGATACTTTTTGTATTCATATGTATATGCACAAACACATACACAGAGATAAAAACACATATGGATACCTTATGCACTTATATGCATATGCACAAACAAACACATATAATCAGATAAAAACACAGAATGTGTGTTTTAATCTGATTTTCTTTGTATCCTTACAGCATATAAAGATGCCTTTATATGCTCATACGCACACAAACACACAGCAGCTTCAGCAGGGGACCCCAAACCTCCCTTTCCCGAGCCATATTGGAAAGCTCTGACTGGGGGATTCCGAGGCATTCCCAGGCCAGTGTGGAGATCTAATCTCTCCACCTAGTCCTGGGTCTTCCCCGAGGCCTCCTCCCAGCTGGACGTGCCTGGAA
>JAODOY010056055.1:0-17965 GCA_025399855.1 Forbesichthys papilliferus | reverse complement strand
TGACTCCAACAACCCCCCCCCCCCCCCCCCCCCCCACCCCTTCCCCCCCGTCAGTGTCTAACGCATACAGTGTTTTCTTCCACATCTGACGCCTAGCTTCAGCCTGGCATTTGAGACTAAGGTAGCAGATGTGGATGCAGCTCAAACACGTCTCAACACTTTCACCCAGAGGTTAACCTTTGCTAATAGAAGAGTGGAGACAACACAAGGTATTTGTTGCAGGATAATGCCAAGCCCTGTACGACTGCTGGTGCATTGATGCCAGTTGAGGGAGTGTTGGCTTGTCTTCCAGGGCTGCTCATGAGGAAGGTGGCTCTACAGAAAGCACAGCAGACCGCTAGGCTATCAGAGCAGACTGACAACAGGTTTGATGTCTTACTAATATGCACACGTACAGTGTAAACATCACGACCAATTGCGCTTTATGTATTCACAATACTGTAGGTTTATAAATAATTCTGTCTCCATCTCCAAAATTGTTAGCATTAATGGCTTACAAAATGAGCGCTGAAAGGCAGGTAGAAATGTAATTTGCTTAACTGATTTTGGGGATACAAATCAACGCTTTTCTGAAGCTTGCAGGTGTTCCAACAGAGGCGGAAAATATGTGGTGAAAACAGGGCTATTGGGAATCATGTCGACGCAGCAAGTGCAATTCATAGTTAGGCCCTTCATTGTACGATCAATATATATTTAGCTCGTCTGTGTAGTACTTCAAGGAACTAAATGCTTATGAATATATGTTTTAGTCTTGCAACTAAAAACGTGTAATAACAAGAGACGCATCGAGTTTACAAAATGCATCAACATCAATGCATAAAAAAAGCAGTTAAACCAATTAAGTAGGCGATGCTTTTATCGGCTGTGGAATCTCTTATATGTGACACAGGTTCATTCTGTGTTCATTTGAAACAAGCCAAGTCCCATTAGAGAGGATCCTTGCTAGGCTTGTGAGCACAGTGACTGTCTGCCCGACACGTCCCGTTTCAAAGTGCCCTTATTCCTGTAGTGATTCCTCTCCGTCGCTCTCCCGCCAGCATTAGAAACCTGCAGGCCGAGCTGAAGTTGGCCCGCGAAGAGAGAGACGAGCTCGCGCTGGAGCTCAGAAGAACCCCAGAGCTGGTGGAGAACGCCCTGGCTGACCTGAGAGAGCAGTGTGAGCATCTGATAAGACTCCCTCACGCTCCATTATGCATTGGCCCAGCCTCACATTCAGCACTGCGTTGTCTCAGCCTGAGTCTCTCTTACCGCCCCCCCGTTCCCCGTCCCACAGTCGAGAGTAAAGCCAGGCAGCAGCAGCGGGAGCTGGAGCAATGCTGGCTGGAGGTCCGGGAGACTGCAGACGGCCGAGACGAGGCCCAGAGGGGGCTGCGGGAGGCCCAGGCTCAGCTGGAGGCATGCACGGTGGACCTGGAGCGGCGGTGTTCTCAGCTGCTCAGTCAGCAGCTACAGAGTGACCAGGGTGAGGCCAGCCTTGCTTAGAGATGATCAGATGCCTCTGATCTGGTGTGTTTGTGTCTGCGTGTCTATGTGGGGACAAGAAGGATGAGCATTGGTTAGCAAGGTCCTCCCAGAGCAAGCCTTTTACTTAAAGTCTAAAGACTTAAAGAAAGTCTGGGACATAGCGTTGGCGAACCGTGTCAAGACACGCCTACTTGACACACAGCAGAGGGATTTTGATTGTGTTCTGCGTCACACAATGTGCCTGAAACCATACTAGAAGCAAAAAACAAAATTGAAACACACGCCATACAACATGTGATTAACTGAAACGGCGCAGGGTAAATACAAGCATCGCACCAGAACTACATATACAGTATTTTGAGTGAATGACAACAGCCAATGAAAATCTACCGGGCTACCGGGCACTGTACAGTATGTCAGTTGTTTGTTTATGTGACGTAACGGAAGAGGCTGAGACAAAACAACTCAGTGCCATACATTCACAACAAGGTGCGTCCCTGTACAACCTGTAACTTGAGTGTCAAGCTTGTGCGGGGTGTGCTCTAATGTAGGGAGCCACGTCATAGCATGTCCCTCAAAGGTAGGGATTCAAACTTGCAACCGTCACACCTTTTGGCTTATGCTGCCTTGCTTCACGGACGACCGTTTGAATCCATCGCACACCGTCAAGAATCCCATCCCCTCGATCCTGAACGCTTTCCATTAAATTCCACTGTGCTTTATGTTTACTGTGCAAAGAATTGTTAACGGCAAATGGAATAAATCCAATGTGTGTGCGTGTGTGTGCGTGCGTGCGTGTGCGTGCCTGGCATCTCCCCAGCACTACAGGAAGGGGTGCGTGACGCGGAAAGGCGCTGTGTCGAGCAGCTGCAGGAGATGGAGGCTCAGGTCAACACTGCCAGGAGGGAGCACACTAAAGCAGGTAGGGAGACACCCAGACACCCTACACCCACACTGACCGCGCACCCCTCCCCAGACACCCTACACCCACACTGACCGCGCACCCCTCCCCAGACACCCTACACCCACACTGACCGCGCGCGCACCCCTCCCCCCTCCCCCCACCCCTACAGTAGGGACTTTGAGGCAGCTGGAGCGTCAGGCTGCGCGGGAGCGTGAGCAGACTGCAGCTACCCATCGCCTGGAGAGCGAGCACGCCCAGAGGGACCTGGAGGATCTGAGAAGGCGCATGAAGGAGACGGAGATGGACAAGAACCTTCTCCTGGTAGGACTGCAGGGTGGTCTCGTTGTTCCCAAAACCCTTGGTTTGTGTTTTTACACCAGTGAGAACGAATGAACATGCTCCTCCCCCCCGGGCAAGGAACAACCTCCATAGTAAACCACTTAAGGGGGAAAAGAGTGAAGAAACCTTGGGAAGGGACCGCATCGGGAGGAATCCACCCCTCCAGGACACTTAAGATGCAATAGGCCATTCCGACTCGGGCTGTTAGACCCGCCCCCATTGGTTTTGGCTTTGTCGCTTGTGGGCCATTAGATTTTCTCTCTCATATTCCTAATAATGTTGCAGTGTGCTTCTTGCCAAATGAGTCTGCCATGTCACTCTCTCTTTACTTCTTTAGTCAAGGATATACTGTGCTGTAATATCTGTATAACATCAGATCCATCACTGGCTGTAAATGCTTTTCTGGCAGTTTTATATTTTACGATATCTTAACAGTAGCCTAACTTTAACAGCCGTATGTTTGTCGATGTTGTTCACGTTCAGTTCAGCGTCCTCCCACAAGCTTATAGTCCATCGTAACTTTAGTTTAGCAAACTGTGTTTTCTGCTGTACGGTACCGGACACCATGGTCTGACTCTGGCATGATATCTCGTTGGAATTGAACATTCCCAAATGTTTAAGCGTGCCCAAGCATTTACTAAAACTCCGTCTTTTTTCTTGTTGTAGCCAAATGCTGTTTTGTCCAATCTAGTTACAGTAACTAGGTCGGACAGGTGAAAGGGGTGCGATTTGTGATCGGTCAACTATACATTGAATGAAATGCATCACATAGTGCAGTATAAGAATGAACACATTGTAGAAATGAAATGCATTTTGACGGTTAATAATATCCCACACATGGCGAGTGTCAGTCATTCCTCTCTGCTCCCCCCCTATAAGCAGTTCTCCTGGGCTCACACCACTCTCAGCATACCCCCCCCCCATCCCCCTCCATCCATTGCCAAATAGTAAGCGTTAAGGAGCATCTCTAACTGGGTGTGTTTCCCAGGCCGTCGTCCACGAGCGAGGACTGCTGAGCGAGTTCAAGAGGGCCCGCACGGCTGCACGCCGAAACACCGCCGCGCTGGCGGAGAAACGCCGCAAGCCCTCGGGAGGAATCCAGCCCCTGGTAGGGGCCTCCAGCATGGGAGGAACCCAAATCCACCTGTCCCCCAACGGTAACAGACACCCCCCTGCTGAGGCTGACATCACAAAAGGCTTTTAAGGGGGTCTCCTGAGATCATTTAAAGATTTTAACTATTTTTATTTTATCTCCCGCTTCCCCTTAATGTTGTTGGATTATATTAAATGTATAGTCAGCTAATGTTAAGCTACTGTAATACACTTTTTTAAACATTTTTTTTTTAGTCAAATTCACCAAATATCTCCTTGCATTTCGCTAGTTTACGTTTACTAGTCTGCGTGCGTTGAAAGAAAAATCTGATACTTCTACACGGCCGAGGGTCCGTAAATTGGAACACAAAGTGGCGAACATCGCTCAGAACATCAAAGCCGCAGCGCCACCAGAGTACTACGGCTGCGCTTCACGACGTGCTTCACGACGTGCTTCACGACGTGCTTCACGACGTGCTTCACGACGTGCTTCACGACGCGCTTCACGACGCGCTTCACGACGCGCTTCACAACGTGCTTCACGACGTGCGCGTGGTGGCGCTGCGGAGGGATTGATTAGCTCAAAGATAGCAAAGCGTCCTCTAGAACGACCGGCCCCGTGTTTGTCAATGCTCACTGCGGGCCTGTGTGGGGTTTGTTTGTTCGTTCATAACAGAGACACTGCTGTCAGTGTTGGGAGACCTCCAGGTTCTCAGTGCTGCCGTGGTCAACAGCTCAGAAGACTCAGCTGAGGAGGAGGGAGAGCAAGGCATTGTGGGAGCTTCCAAAGCCGGTTCACCCAGCTGACACCCAAGTGAGCCTTCCACTGCTATGATGGTTACACCCGTTAAACATAGGTTTAGGATATAGCATTAGCTATTAGGATGGGTACCGTAGAAGCCTCAGATGTAGTCACTACAATGTGTTTGGCTTTTTTCTTTTTTTTCTTTTTTGCACAAATATGGAAATCCAAAAGGTGTCATGCCACTTAGTGAAATATGACTAGAATAACCAAGTAATGGCAATTATATAAGGAGTTATAGGTGGCAGCATTTCTGCTATTTAAACCAGACTATTTCATACAGTTCACAGCCACTGTGTTTCACTCTGTTTCGCTGAGTGCAAATATCATATATCTATGTTTGTATTTATTTTTTAGTTCACCATAAAGGTGTAATTGATGCTAAAATATGTATTTTGATCTTAACTTTTATCTAATGTATGTTGTTTAATAAAAAAATGTAATAAATAAATGGTTTAACATTTCTTAATCCACAATATGGAGGATCAGTGGTGTTGCCCAGAATAGTTGTACACTGTCGGCTGCAAGGAGCTAAAGTACATGATTGTCAAGCATGACTTGGTAAGTGTTTTAATTACATCTACTTCCCCCGTGCTTATGCCAGAGCGTATATGAATTATATTTGAAATGCCGCTGTAAGGTTCATTTTTCAAATGGCATTAAAATTATGCTTCATAAATATGCATTGTTATTTTTATTAGATTAGTATGCCTTTTTAGCAGTTTAACGTGAAGTATCTAGGAAGATAGAGCAGAAACAGAGGAGTACTGTAAAAACATACTGTATTGTATTATTGGGACGTTTCAAGTATAGAGCTGCTAGCCATTTTCCATATACAGATATTACATATTACATTATTATACACTGCATCTGTGTGCAGTTAATTAGATGAATAATTTAGTGAACCATTTAGAATTGCTTAGATTTCTGACAGGAAATACTAGTAAATCGTTTTTTTCCGTTTTTTAACAGCAGATGGCATTGTTGCCAAATAATGATATTGGTAGGTGATTAAGTTTAGTGGACATGTGTGTTCTTTTTTCCTCACATAGGACCACTTACAATTGGTCTTTATTTGTATCTGATATGATGAGACTACTATGTTTTATTTATTATTATACACGTTCATATTCTAAATGTATTATATATAAGTTAGAAAATAACCTAATTGATTATATACTTTTTATTTTGTTTATAGCAAAACTCCTAAAGATGATCCTGAATGTGGTACAAAATTAACACAATTGATGCTTCATTTTAGTACTTCTAAGTGGATACAGACAAAATGTGTCTTCCCACTTTCAACAAAACACCCAGTTAATCAAACTGACAGATCTTACAATTATTGTAAATGTATCCAAACACAAATGACTGTCTCCATACACGTCTCCTTTCTTTTCTCGGCCTTCTGCAACCCTGTTGTCAGTTCAGTGTTAGCAGTGATGGCAAATGGTGTACTGTATGTAAGACCTAAACAGCTATGTTGCTTAATAAAGTCTCCTTAAAGAAGTGTTGTAAAGTACAGTACAACCTGTGTTAATGCAGCTGTGCTTTTCGGTGGAGTCAGCAGCAAGTGTCATACTCAAGATAACACACTAGTGAACTCATTAAAAATGTATTGGAGCATTACAAGATAAATAAACGTGGCAATAAAAATAAATCAATCTCCTTTTATTAACTTAAAATGAATATGAACTTATTTATTAATTATGTATTCGTGACTAAATACATGTCTTGCATTGATAAGTGGGAATAGCCTATAGAAGCATCATATGTACAATGTTTCGGCTTAAAATAAATATGGCATCTTTCATGGGTTTTAAAGCTTCTGCAAGCCCACACAGGTGTTTTGCATTAATGTGGCTATTTTAGCCTCTTAGGACTGTGTAGGTGGGTACCTGGTGGGTACAGACATTGTATTGTAGCTATAGACTCTGCTGAAGACAGGCAGACATTCGTGTCTTGCCTGTAAACTGGGAAAATGTTAATTCCAAGTAATTTTAAAGCACCTGTGTACACACATACACACAGATGATGGATTGTACTGGTAATGTGGCTGATTAGACATGTTTTCATGTCTATGGAGCAATTAAACAAGCACTGCTTGATTAGTTTCTTTTGAGTATATGCAACTTTTGAATCCTAAATGTATCCAAATTCAACCAGAGAATCTGTTTCAACCAAATAAACTCAATGTTTTAAACTTTATGGGCTATTAGCATTTGTGTGAATTAAGATTCCTCCATCTATCTTCAGTATCATTTTACTGTGGAAAATGGTTGTTTTTCCAGAGTTAGACAGGTTCTTGAAGCATATTTCTTTTGAATGTAAGCATTTTGCCCACCTCAGCAAAATGGCCGCCAAGGTTCCACCAAGGTCTAAATAATCAAAATAAATCACATTTAAAAAAAAAAAACTGTCGATGTACAATAGGGACTTTACAGCAAAATTGAATTGAAAATTTAAAAATGTTGTTCGTAATCTAAAATGTAAATATGCATGCCTGCTATACTATGCTATATATGTATATTGGTGTGTGCATACGTATGTCTGCCAATAGCCATTGCGTTTGGCAGAAACATTTGAGAAGTATGTTTTTGAGAAGCAATGGAAGTCCATGGCGGATGAAAATACTGCTCTGCTGCTTCCAGTCCTCGATCAATGGATTAATTTAGTTAGGCTAGACAGCTGGTCTTAGCAATACTTCAACACAGTTTAATTAAATTAGCTTTACATTTAACTTGTGACGTGTACCATTATGACAATTGAATTGACTTAGCAGAGGCTTTTGGATTGTTACACCACTGAATATAGTGGTGTAACAATGGGTACACTACATTACTCACCATAAGCTCATTCCTCTTTTGTCCAAGACCACCAGTCATCAGTCACAGAATACATCTGGTTATATAAGGTTCCAGACATTTTAAATTACATTTAAGAATAAAACAACATATCATATGTCAATTGCTATATAATTTAAATCTTTCCTTTTACCACACAGGCATGGCTTTCTATACCTGCTCCTCCGTCCTTAACTTCATCCTCTACCCACAGTATCTTTCTGGTGCCTGTCTCATTTTGCCAATGTCATGTCCCAGTCAGGTTCTCCTGGGGCTAGTCCTCATTCACTTCTGCTGTAGCCAGTGACGGACAGAAATACTGTATGTTTTAGATGTCCCTTAAACTGGACATGTCCACTACAGTATTAGCTCTCCTGGCCGGGACTGTTACCCATATAAATATGCTTATTACTGTATAATGACATTGCCATGTCATCTGTTGTGATTTTCAGTTTTAAATTGTTCTATGGTGTGTGTCTGTTTATTATTCTTATCCTGCCTTTGGCAGACACAAACACACCCAACTGGAGTGAATTGAGAGTGTAGGCATCTTAAACTGTAACTTTTGTGTAGTATTATCCAAGAGTATTCAGTATTGTTGCTGATGCATAATTTGCTCATTATATTGTATACCGGTAGTTGCATTAACAAGTATGTGTAATAATAAAGTATGTGCAGTAAGTGAATTTTCTCATGATTTCTATATTGTAGCTGTAGAATCAGCTGGTTCTGGCTTTTCCCCCAGTAAAGTACTTTTGTAACTGTTGATCTTGTGCATCATATCCCTTTCGTGGTACATGGCTCAGCATTAGAATCACAGCCAGCTCTATGGTACGCCACACACATGGCCATACCATTGCAACACACATGGCCATACCATTGCCACACACATGGCCATACCATTGCCACACACATGGCCATACCATTGCCACACACATGGCCATACCATTGCAACACCGTTTTCAAAATCTGATTATTGCTCTTCTGTTAAGCGTGATTAATATACCTTAAATGACAATTAGCAGAAGTGGTTCGTTTGTGTTTTTTGTGGTGTTATATATGCTCACATATGGCTCTGTTTTGCACATAGAGATGGGATTGGAATAACCTTGTGCTGGCAGGTACTCTTATCTCCAGGACATTTTGACATAGGTTTAAAGGATTTTCAAGGAATAGTCAGTTAAGTGTCAAATTACAGAATATCTTGACTACTGTGGTGCTATGAAGGAAGAGGTGGATGAACATGTATGGTTAATCTAAAAGTGAATACTTCAAACCAACACACTTTGTTCCTTATATGTTTATAGAGAACTCATTAAACAACAACAAAAAAGAGCGAAGTGGTGTTGAAGACAACACGCATAACAACATGGATAATTAAAATTGCCAGGCTAATTTGTTTTGTATCGAGTGCGTTGCCTGTGGGACATTCTGCAGTAGACGGCAGGGAATGTTTATGCAACTTTAATTTATTTCCATCTGCCGTATTTTACCTCCCAGGGGTAACCAATGTACTGTACAAATAATAATCAAATAAATAATCTTAATTAAAAGATCATCAGATACTTTATATTTTGTCCACTTCCAGGCAAAAAATGTACAGTGTTTTCCCCAAGTTTTGAACATATTCCAAATAATATACCTGGAAATGTTATGACTAATGCATTCTTTATTTTTCTATGGTTATTGTGTATTTCTGTATTATAAATGTCAGCCTTTAAGTGACTTTGTATTCCAGTACAATAAGAAATAATTAAGTAATTATTTTAATTAGTAGAAACTCTAACCCAATCATATTGTATTATGAATATATTTAAAGTTATCCATAATATGTAAAAAAGCTACACAATATTATTGCCCATGGCAAATTGTTTACTTTTAATTATACTGTAATCTTTGATTGTGTTAATGATTATAATTGGTGTTTATGCCACAAATATATTCAAATGCTTCTGATGATTTATGGAATAATAGAGAGACTGACTTCTCACTTGCAATTATTAGCTACGTAGGATTAAAGAACATCTTAATTTGCTGGTGTGCTTCTTGGATAGATTAGATGAAAGAAGTCCACAGAATGTAATTCAAATTTTATTATCCTATAAAGGTGAACCTTGGCTGTACTAAATATCCTGCTTGAAAAGTTTTATTTGGATTGCGCTGTGCAGTCAGCAAAAAGGAGGTTGTCACTAAAGATAGATACTTTCATTACTTTTTAGACAGTAAGCTTAGCTCTACTATTGGACTGAAATTATGTCTTCTTACCTCTTGAAGAGTGTGGAGTGAGACTTTTCCAAAGCCCATATCTGTGTAAAGGGTATCAAGCAAATCTCAGAATTTAAGAATGACTTACAAAACAGCACAAAACAATAATTTGTCAGGGGGAAGTAAAACCTCTCGGTATCAGTTATGGCAGGAAAGTATTTAACTGAACAAACTAATGAGTTATAACTCATTGGAATTACTGAAAGTGTCAGTGTAGAATACATCTGCAGCATCTGTTTTACAATTTGGCTAATTATGTTGCATTTTGTCATTCAGTGTTAAACTCCCGTATGAAACACAGCAGCCTCTGTTCCAAAACGTATTCATATTTCCTGCAGATGGACCATATAGGCAACTTTGCATTGTTTAATATAGTCAATTAATAAATAAGTGCCTGCACTGAGCAACATTTCTTGAGTTGACAAATGGTTTCACCGTGTCTGCAACACAATTAGTGTGTGTATAGCGTCTGCTGCTGCTAATGAGATAACAGCATAGGATTATTTATTAAATTGTATAGCCTGTACTCCTTGACTGTGTTATAGTGCACCCAGAACTCCATTAGGCCTATGTTTACAGCATTTAGGGGATGCTTTTATCCAAGGCAACCTAACCTACATTAGTCAATAGCTGAATAGGTCATTCACTCAAAAACATTTAGCAATAATATGACCACAATATTTACAGCTAAACTGATTTCTCAACTTACAGTATGTCGTTAACGATGCGTTCCCTAATTAATTGGTGAGAAGAAATGGAAGAAAGTTTTTGAGAGGTGTGGCATTTTGGGAGGTCTCATCCCAAGTTTTATCCCGTTAAGGCTCCTACATCAGTTTACTAATATTTTGACCACATTGAATTCTGTTATTTTATTAAGTTATAAGACACCATGAACATCTAGAATATAAACATGTTACGCCACACTTAATTGCTCATTTAGTTAATGGACTTGTGTTGACAATAGAACAATTCCATGTTTAGTATTATTTCTCTATAGCAGTTCACAACCTTTTAACAACATAAAACATTTCCAGGTAATATATACATCATCATTTTCATGCACCTATCTCGCTGCACAATGTTCTTTTCACATTGGAAGATATTCCAGCTGGAGCTCGTCATTAATTAGCCAAGCAAGCTTTATTTCCTTTATCTGCCCCAGTAAAATGAGTCTGTTCATGCATCAAAGGATTCCTGCTTTGCACTTCTCCTATTCCCCAAACAGAATTTGGCCTTAATGTCAGTGTAAATGTTAAACGCAGAACTGTTGGCACCGCAGACACATGCCTGGCAAAGTCCACATCCAATTTCACAGGTTCTAGCTCTGAGTAATGAAGACGCACAATAGATAAACAAGACTTTATTGTCACAAACGCTGCAATTTCAATCTGACAGCATATAGGGTAAAGATAACTAAAGCATTTACACTAACAATTAGGAAAAACCTCACAATACACAAAATATCTTCAGAAATATTGTAGGATTTAGACTGGCCTAAGACTGGTTTGTGTTATTATTAGGTTTAGGGTTATCCAAGTATAACAAATAACGTCTTTATGATGATAATGATACAGTTTATAATATAGAACCCCACAAATTCCCACACCAGCTCAAAGGGAGAGTTATAAATTGGTCTGAGCCTTTGGGCTTTGTAAGGGGTGGCGTATCAGAGGTTCTAGCCACTACCACTGTGTGGGAGGGGCGTGTTTCAAACCGAAACGTTTTTATACTGCTAGGTTGAAAGGGTTAAGTCTGGATAAATCTAGAGTGTCACTTTAAATGTCATAATGTCTGCATCCAGTGAAGTGTAGCCTACTGAATCTATCTTGATGCTTTTTCTCTGATGGCCTCATCACTGATCAAATGATCATTATCAGAAGCGTGCCGGAGCCAGCTGAAAATCAAATGGCTTAATGAATCTATCTGGCTGTTGTGACTGAATATAGTTGTGTGCACTCTATTCACAGTGCTGTGAGAAAAGCTGCGTTTGCCTGTATTTAGGCCACTCTACTCCCTCGGGCATACAACTTGTGTGTGTGTGTGTGTAATTCTGTGGGTTATAACAAGCTATTACTTTATATAAAACCGAGCTGAGTTCACACACGGCTAGATTAGTATTGACAAGTAAGAAGACGTGTTTGTGTCAACATTAGCGAAAGCTTTCTGCATTCATTTGTATTTTTAGGACACATCTGTGGCTTTTGTACTTTCATCAAGTCTGAAGTGGTTTCATAAAATGTTCTGTTGTATTATAGGCGTACCTTGTTCTCAGATCTGTTAACATAGTACTTGTAAAATAGCATTTCACAAAACGACAAATGTGCATTTGGAGAGTCTAGCTGAGCTGCAGTATGTGGTTTGGTTTCTTATCCTGCAGGTTCACGTATGATTTTGGAGCAGTGCCACAACTCCACTGTGGCATTAATTGTTGCTGCCATATGGTCAGAGGATTATAACTGCATTTTTCTCTTTTTTTTCTTTCACTTAAACTCCATAAGGGATTCTGGGAAGGCCCGCTGACATTCACACTCAATTGAGTCGTGTTAGTGTGGGTGTGTATGAAACGAGACTCCTTAGGTGTTTGCAAGGTGGGGAAAGTTATGTGCTAAAAACAATGTTGAAACTAAAGACTAATCAGGTACTGCATTAAAAGCCTGGCAGAAACATTTTCAAAAGTGTCATCTATAAGACATGCATTACCCATAATGGCATATATAATTCAGCTATTGCGTTTACCCCTTGATGGTTGAAGGTGCACTAAACAGTGAAAGGGCCTCAGAAGTGCCTATGAGCAGGGCATTACATTTATGAAAGCACTTCTGTAATGTAAAAGCATAAAATCTCCACATGGCTTGTCAGTATGTTGCTGCACCAGTCTTTTATAAGGGCAACCAATTGCGATTATTTTAACACAAAGGCCTACTCTAATGCCATTACCACTAATACATCCACATTATTTGCTATTGATGTGATTTAGAACCACAATTCACTTCATCTTTTTCTCCATGGTCTTTGTATTGCTGACAATTGTGTCATAGGTATAAGAATTGATTACGTAACTAGCACTGCATAATGTGTTCAGAAGGTTGGTGTTTGAAATTAAACCACAAAGGACATTTACAGGGGAAGTAAACAGATACAAACGGTGTCAAGGTGCTGACACCACCATACACTTGTTATACATTGACTAATTATAAATAAGTTGCTAATGAAGCTCTGAAGCATTTGTCTTGTGCTTTAGACCTCTTTCAGGTTGGCACTTACTTTACACAATCTATGCACATCACACATGTGCGCGCGCACATGCACTCTGGTGTCTATAATCACTCACTACACCACCCTATGTCAGCATTGTTGGCATTTGATTAGGTGCATTAACCCTGACCCCAGAGCCGTAGCCACAACTGTTCTTCTGCGGTGGCCAGCAAGGGACAATCATTGTATAAGGGCAGCACTTGTGTTTGGACATTATTTTGGTCGGTAAATGTCTATGCGAAAAACATCTGGGACTAGGCTTCTATGAAGACGGCCTTCAGAATTTGACAACGTATAGCGAACGTTCACGGAAATATTCAAACAGTTTTTTGTTTGCTTTGAGTTCACCGTGAATGTTTGTGAACACAAGCAACGTTAGAGGATGTATTTCTCAGCAAACACACATTGACGCTGGACGAGGAGTGACCTAAACCTGATAATTTTGGAATGTTTACACAAAACATTGGAATGTCATGTTTAAAGCAAACATGGGGGGGGGGCAGTGATTGTTTAAGGGTGCCCATGGCCCCCCCTGGCCCCACTTGGCTATTCCCCCCCTTTGGGAAACTCCAAATCGGTTTCCCTAGACTCTGTCATTCAACTATTCATGTAAGCTACAGTAAGATCTAAAATAAAATAAAGAAATTAATGTGATCCACGGTGAGAAAAAACAGTGGGTGGATTAGATATTCTATAGTGTCTATAGATGGCATTATAGGCAGGCTACATGGCATGTGTGTGGGGCTCTTTAACAGTGATGGATCAGTTCACTGGCTTATACTGTATCTCTGCAGGCTGTTCTGAAACACCTGCAGGGGATATAGCTGGGTAACACAGTATATAGATCCCATACACCACTACACCTGGAGTGTTGCTTCTCATCTCAATCTGGCATGAGTCTGTGAGCATAGATTAACAACTGTGATGCTCATCATCTGGTTAGTTACAACAACTGATATATTTACCATTAAAAGTATCCACACATTTCTCTCATTGTAGCCTAAACTAAAGACAGGCGTACAACCAGGGCCAGACCTATTATGAATTAGCCTCCGCTAAATATATCTGTCATTAGAAATGACAGAGCAGGCATGAGCTATAAGAACGGATTATTAGGTAGGTGATGAAGTGCAGCCTGGTACATTGACAACAAACAGTGTGTAAAAAATAACATACCAGTTGTTTACTGTGTGTGTATGTGATTCGTGCTGTACTACAGTTGTATTTTCACTTTGACAGTGGGCTTGTTCATTTCAGTTTGTCATGAAACAGTAACAATTACTGCATATTGGTTGAACAGCAATTGCAATATTGAGGCTGGACAAGATTACATAAAGTTCCATATTGGACGACTTTTAAAAAAAAATTAAAACTACAGAATGTAATATTGTCAGTGTTGTTGGCATATGTGTTTTCCCTATGTGCTTTTACCACTCTGTTCTTATATTGTAGCCATTCTTTTGCCTTTTATTGGTGTTGGATGGATAGGAAAGGAATTTTCTGTAGCCCTATTAGATCAGTCTAACACAAATCTGTCCAAGAATGAACATATTTCGTATATATTTTACACATTATTATTATTATTATTATTATTATTATTATTATTATTATGAAAAGACATTTCGGGGCTTAAAAGACAATTTATTTGGAGGCATGCCCTCTAGACCCCCTAGTGGAGATTTAGCTCCCCTATCCATGAATCTCTAGTGACGTCCCTGCTTACACCTCAAACAAAGGGAAAGTAAATGGCAAATACATTTGACTATACAGCCTATACATAATATCGGTTAATGAGACGCTGTAGTATTGAAAAGCCAGTGGGCTGAGTAGACCTGTTCTCTTTTGCACCATGCTGCCCAACAATGACTGGCTGAGCTTTCCGACCACAACTCGATAAGACGGTTGCTCTTATAATTCATAATTCAACGTCAGATCAAGTTTGAGAATCGTCCCCCCAACGGCCCAATTGGATGATCCTTATTCACAAGATCTTTTCGCTCCACCACCATCTTTGAGATAAGTCAGTGTCTTGGTGCTTTTGACGGCGCAACAGACGTCGTAGCCTACACATTTTTTTCTTTCCGTGGGTGCACAGTTGAGGGACCTGGAACATCTTAAGGATTTCTTTGCGCATAATACCGGTACCTACATGGTTGTGCTACACCACGGTCGTTCGAGGAGTTGATTTCAGTTGTCGGAGAAAATGTGGCATCGTATAAGAGCGACAGTCCTGTTTTTGTTGTATTTTGGGGGGGAATCGTTCGCAGGCTTTCCAAATCAAATCAACATCGGTAAGTTTAAAATGGCACTCAGAATAAAACGTTCTGCGTATTAGAAACAGATCACATATCTACAAGTGTCAGCATTGTGTCGCATTGATTGGGTATAGCCTGTAGATAATTCATTGTGAAGTTCGCAAGTAGGCTAGTCTGTCTATGCATGTAGGATGTGCGCTTTGGTGCATGTGGATACTGTAGAAATACTGCACTATACATCCAGAGTTGATAGCCGAATTTTTCCCATACAGAAGTTTCAACATGTGCAGTGGTGCCTGTATTGTTAAAAGTGCGAAATATTAATTTCATTGTGATGTCTTTTCTTCACTTTCCTAATTTGTTAAATGAATACATTAAATAATTAAATGTCAGAATGCGGAATGCTACGCATCGCTGTAGCAGCTATACATACGTACGTCCCATAAAACGCAGAATTTGTATATTATTTTTATAATTGCGAACTTTTCACAATAATTAAATAAGCCAAATACTGTTTGACTATCTATTTCATATAGGTGGGCTGTTTATGCGATCTACAGTGCAGGAGCACAGCGCATTTAGGTTTGCCGTCCAGCTGTATAATACCAACCAGAATGCGACTGAGAAGCCCTTCCATCTGAATTACAATGTAGACAACCTCGAATCCTCCAACAGTTTCTCTGTTACACATGCATGTGAGTATGATTTGTTTTATTACATTTAACCTGACCAGGAATACAGTATTTCATTCTTGACTAAGTTATATCCAAGTCCTTAAAGGCCTGCACTGCCATCCCTATTCCCTACACATACACACTCCTGAATCAGGTACCATATTAGGATATATTGCAGTCATGTTTTTTTTAACCTATTGCTGTTTACAACAAACCTGCAGAGGGAAAAACATTATTGTGCCACAGTGGCAGGGGGGAAATTGATGAGCCAATAGGTCCAATAATAAAACAAACAGGAAAACATGTAGCAAGCGGCTGTTGGAGAACAAAATTACATTATTTGCAGTTACTAATGTGTTGCTCGAAGATAATGTTTATTATTTTTTTACCTGGGTATTGCAAACACGGGAGGGCGATATAAATGTACTTGTGCAAGGGCACTGTGCTCTAATAACAGAAGAGAATTCTCTTGTGAAATATGAGAAGTAAAATATGACTTTCTAGTGTCCCCTTTCCGAATCATTTTTCAATGCACGCAAGACAATCTTTGCAATAACGTTTTGGTTCTATAGGCTCTTGTATCCAACTCAGCTTGTTAAAGTAATCTACTTGCGACTGTAAATGTTAACAAGAATGTGTTTTGATAATAATGTGTGCTCTGACGTACTTGTGAAGTGTGTTAAGGCTTCTGAACTGGTTTAAAAGTAGCCCATACGCTGTACTAGGGCAGCCTAATTTCTGTCTGTAGAAGTCATTTGTCATCCACCTCTCCACTATAGCTGCTCCTGATAAAGAATCAGCAGCAGTCTCCCAAACGGTGTCGGTTGACACTTTGATGATCTTAATGAAGTGAGAAAACATTTTGAAGAAAAAAGTTTCTTCATATTTCATGGGCTCATCTCTAAACATCCATCAATATGCTAGTATACTTGTCAGCTACAAGTCTGATATGGAAACAGATGTGAGGCTGGTGCCTGTACAATATAGCGCACAGTATTACATTTAGTGTTATGTTGTCCCATACAGTACAGTGGCACATAGCCAGCTTATCCTAAAAAAAAAAACAATGCAGGTGAAATTGAATATTTTTTCAACTGACAACAGATACTTAAAATGAATGACAGTGTTCCTTAAATTGGACAATGTCTGTCGATGTCTAGGGCCTTGCAATATTGAGAAACATACCTACAAGAAACAGTGTCATGCCCTAGTTTTTGGTCCTTGTTAAAGTAAGGTAACACTGGAAACATGTATCTTAGTACATTATTAGAATCTCCGGCAAGATATAACCTAGGTTATGTAGGGTAACCATAATTACAAAAAACTATATTTGCTATATGTAAAGCCCTCAGAGCTCTGCCTGGCATAATTTCAACTGCTAGAGGGAACAACATGTCTTATGTTATTATAAAGGTAAAAATAAATATGCACACGGAGGATTATTAATATCATTTTTAGACACCCATGTACTGTATCTGTTGTGACAGTATGTGAAGCTATTGTTTCCACATACATATTTTGAAGTACTACTACACATGCTATCCTAGTTTATAATAGCTGATTATCTGATTACCTGAACATTTATCTCGCTCATTACCATTCTAAACTCTATGTGGCCTATCTTCGAGTAACTTGTGTAATAATTTAACTGAATGTTTTTGACATTGCCAACTGTTGAATGCTATTGGTTGTAATTTCTCAAGTCTTTGAAACCCATTAAATGGGTCTGGGGGAATTGTACTAATGTCCTGATTGGTGCATATTTATTGGGGCATGGCTTCTAATTGGTCCAAAGGAGGACACCACATAACTGCCCTCTAGTTGGGTCAGTAATGATTGTTACAAATCCCTGAAGGCAATTGACTCTGTCATTGGTAGTGTGGATCAATATATGCAAGGCCACAGACCAGTAGTAAAGACTGTAGATCCAGTTTGCGCTATAGGAAAACCTAACTCACCAAACACTAATTTGGTCTGTCTGTCTGTCTGTCTGTCTTACTGTCTCTCTCTCTCTCTCTCTCTCTCTCTCTCTCTCTCTCTCTCTCTCTCTCTCTCTCTCTCTCTCTCTCTGT
>JAODOY010056034.1:0-17127 GCA_025399855.1 Forbesichthys papilliferus | reverse complement strand
CCCCCCCCCCCCCCCCCCCCCCCCCCCCCCCCCCCCCCCCCCCCCCCCCGAGCCTGCATGTCTGCAACTGGACAACCTGCATGAGCTACTGTCCCTGTATACGGTCATGTGTTCAAAGCGTTTGCCCGTTTACCTGTTGTATATGTGCATGTCCTCTTCAGCAGGGAACTCCACCAGATTAAGACCATACGTCTCCAGCTGAACATCCTGGGGGAAGTAAGACAGTTGGCGGTCAGACGAGGAGAACATTAAGCGTGAGGAGTGAAGTCGTGTCCAAATAAAATCAAACGGAATCCTCCTAGCACTTTTAGACACCAAACTTTAGTGTCTCTAATCATGACTAAATACAATAGACAAGAGACAGTTTTCTCCTGGCCAGGCAACCATGATGTTCCGAGTACTTTTGACTGGATGTGTCATTATTCGCCTCCATGTTGTGAAAGAAGTGAGAATTCACCGGCTATGGCTGACATCAGCCCACAGAGGCCTTTTGTTCCTTTTCTCTCTGCAGACACAGCGTATCTTCGAAAAGTGTCAAGAATAGATCATAACCGTTTGTTCTGCTGGAGAAGGACAACTGGCAATTAAGTCACGCGCGACCGGCTACAAATGAAATCTGCCTGGAAAAGAACACCTTCAGGGTGGAAGCTGGATTGCAGGCAAGCGTATTTAGTTTCCCCACCCCCCTCTCCACCTCTCCTCGGTAAACTCCCAAAAAGAAGGTGGAGTGGAACTGTTGCATAACAGCGTGAACGTCAGCAGCCTCCGAGAAGTCACCTATAGGATGGATCACATATGCAAGTTCAAAATTGCGTCACATGCAATGATTTGCATTATTTGTATGTGTTGATCCGCACAGGCCTGTTGCATTAACAAACTCAACAAACACACACGCACCAACAACATGACATACACACACACACACACATGCACTCAAGCTTTAGAGTGCAAACACGTGCACAATATGGGACACTGCACCCATGCGCACAGTTACGCTCGTGACATGCGCGCACACACACACGTGCGCGCTTTAACTGAGGGGAATATAAAGCGGCCGCGCATAATTACAGGAGTGAAACTCTAATGATGCGTTTAAATGTTTCATCAGTTTTGTGCTGCTGGCATCGAGGCACATCCATTCTCAGGGACCGGCTCCTGGGCAACGAAGTTATGGCGGCGCGAGAGCACGTTTTGCGCACGTGAGCTAGCCGCGAAATATTCATGACAGAGTCTAGGGAGAGCGGAAGGGTGAAGGCAAAGGAAATGTATTATACATCGGTGAAGAAGAGAGACCCAGGCTTGGACCCTGGGTCTGTATATAGGTCTAAAACGTTCAATCGTATCTCATTCATTTAAAGGGGAGTGTGGGCGTGTATATGTATTGGCCAGATGGGGCAAGTTACAGCAGATCAATATACAAGTATTATAGATTGTACTCGAGATCTACAACTATTTGTGACATGGTTGCTATTAGCGCTCGCAGCACACACACACACACAGAGCAGTCAGAAACAGAAATTTGCATGAAGTTAGACGTTGTCATCGATCTACAATTAACAACATTTTTTAAAAAGTGTTCAAACTGCCACATACAATAAGAGACAATGTCACTGTGGTGATATATTAACAGGCTTCAAACACTGTCAACTTGCTTTCAAGGTATAAGTTACCCACAATTCCTTGCTAGGCGCTGCCACCACAAAAGCTCAAGTAACGCGATCTCCTTCAGCAGGCCTTTATAATCGCTTGCGACTGGGATTTGAGCCTGTGCT
Source organism: Forbesichthys papilliferus (assembly GCA_025399855.1). Lineage (NCBI taxonomy): Eukaryota > Metazoa > Chordata > Actinopteri > Percopsiformes > Amblyopsidae > Forbesichthys > Forbesichthys papilliferus. Next base: position 15,355 of record JAODOY010056034.1, on the reverse strand, counting down.
GCCTAAAACAATCGCCATGGCGACACACGACCTTAAGGGGGATAAGCATTTGGAGCGGGTTTCTATGGGTCTTCCTAGTGCGTCACTGAGGATGTTTTTACACGCTGCGAGTTTCTAAAGAGCTTGTTCTTTCCTGGGAATGATGATACACTGACTGGCCATCTATGAGGATTACTGAGTTTATTTTCTTACCATGGGGGAGTGCTGCTAGAGGCTTGATAAACCGCTTCATATGTACTGTGAAATTACAGTCACACTTACTGCAGTAACTGCTAAAAGTAATATGGTACAGCATAGAGCTACGGACAGTTGCCAGGGCAGACAGAGTCCTGACATGTATGTATTCAACTGTGGATAATGTATAAAACATTCCATACATTCCAAACGGTCCAAATTCCGAATGTTAAAAGACAATAATCACGAGCTATCCTTTCCAGCCAGTGAAATGCATGCATCTGTGGCGATGTCTTCTCTGGCAGCATAAGGACGCTATTGCGACTGTACAGCAGGAACACAAGCTCATTAGAAAAGCATTTCTCAGATATCAGAAGATCATCAAAACAAGATCATAACTAGTCAATTCCACTCGTCATCGTGTCATGAGTCTGTGAAGTACCAAGGCCTCCTGGGTACCCATATCATTCTGGCATCAGATGGTAGCAGCTGGCATTAGCAGACACTGGAATACATTCTTCAATCTGTTCAAGCTTAAAACATTGCTTTAAAAACCCCAGCGACTGCACTGACGTCTGTCTGTGTTCTCTGACGCATACAAGGAGGGGCTCTCATTCCTTTTGGGGTGGCTCAGGATAGGTAAAAAGGAGATCAAATCCAAATGCAAAGAAGGAATGTGAACTCGTTTAGATACGACTAATCTTTTACTGTACCCTTAAACAGCCGTGGTGATATTTCCCTAGGCCCTCTGTGGGGAGGACATTCAAATAATCAGCAAGGGTAACCTTTTTCATTTTAACAACTGGTGTTTCTGACGTTCGCCACAGTCGAGCTGAACATTTTATTTCAGATCAATGTGCATTTCTGTGATGGTTCCTCCTTTTGGTAGTCAGATTGACTAGCCGACAGATTGGGAAGACAGGTCAGAAACAATTGGTTACCCTTGGGGCCACATCTGACTGGCTTCATTAACACAATTATTTTATCATCAGAAAAGAAGATTAGCTAACTGGCACACGGCATATCAAAACCCATCCGAACCTGTCATGTCCCTTCAGACAATACCATAAAAATGGGAAAAATGCCACACACACTTCCAAAATTCCTTGACATTCCAACATTGTGTGTGTGTTTGTCATACCTCCTGAGCGCGACTGCTTTCCCCAGACTCAGTGAGCAGTTTGTTGGGGGTGGAGCGTTGGGACACGGCCCCCTCATCATCACGGTCCTCCTCGGAGTCATCCTCAGACGTGCTGGTCATCGCCTCCTCTGTGGGGGGGGGAGGGGCGCTGGCTGCTGTTTTCCTTTGAAGCACTGCCTCCTCTTTGCTGCTCTTGTTCCTGCATGCACACGCGCGCGCGCACACACACACACACACACACACACACACACACACACACACACACACACACACACACACACACACACACACACACACTTAGTTAAAAAGTTAAAGTTAGCCAATGTAACCCTGCGCTCACACAGCCAGCTACAGTCAGCCACAAAGCGACAGACCTTCATTCATTTCAATAAGCTCCAGGTTACTATGGGCGACAGTGAGTGACAAAGAGGCCAGCTACTAGCGCCCGGCGACTTGGGAAGTTGACCAACATTGAACTTTATTCAAATTTTCAGTGACACGGTGTAGCGACTGACGATCAGAAGGTATAGTTAGGAACTGTAACGAATACGTATTTTGTCACACTAACCGCTAATATAATTTGTCAAGTTCACCAAATATCTCATGTCTAGTCATGCTCCACTAGATTACCGTTCCTGTGCGCACTGAAGAAAGAAAATAAAATGATAGGCTACTTCAAATGGTATACAGCCCTAGCTCCATACGTAGGAACATAAACAAAGTGGTGCAGACCGCACAACAACAATATCCAACGTTTCCAAGGGGCGGAGCTTCTGAGGGAGTACCCCATGGCATTGAAGGGAGAGACGTTTTTGTTTTGACCAGAGTGTGAAGTTAACAAGCGTTCTCCACTATTATCTTATCTATTATCTATCTATTATCTATCTATTATCTATTATCTTATCTTACTATTATATTATTATTATTTTACTATCGTAAAACAATAAAGATGAAGCTGGTGCCAGTGTTGTTCATTTCATAGGATGTCCCTTATAATTCGTACATTCAGTGTTTTTCTCATATTGAGGATACCAATAACATGTGACACAATAACATGGGCCATTATGTATAAAAAACAGTGTGTCAACTAGCAGTACCAGTGTTGCATAAACATAGAACTGATTTGTGTAGCTAATGTGTGCGAGCAAATATGTGGGTTTATGTATGTAGCTATATTTGAAAATGCATGACAAGGCTATGCGTGTCACAGAATTGTGTTTTTGTTTGCAAGCGACGTGGCACGGGGCACGCTGACACAGAAAAACCACAGCTGTTATTTAAAAAAAACATGACTTTAGCCCAAACAAAAAAAATTTGGACCCCCCCCCCCCCCCCCCCCCTCACACACACACACACACTCACCCCAGCACAGATTTTCCTGTCTCCTCTGGTTTACGCACTGTGAAGGGGCTTGGATCAACTCCCAGGGTCTTAGGCATAAACTCCCTTCATTGGCAAACACAGTATACAGAAAGACATTTTTAGTAACGTGGCAGTTATCTGTTGCTGCCATCTACTTAAGGAGGTCAAACAAGTTTGTTTTAGTGTGAGGGGCACCTGGCTGAGTTGGTCATTGTGATACAGAAGGTGTCGTCGAAGGAGGTGAGCTCATAGGGCTTGAAGAACTCTGTGTAGATATCGATGCTCTCGTCGTAGCGGTTCACTCGTTTTACTTTGACTTTCTTCGTGTTTTCCTCACAGGCCACTGTGCTCACACACACACAAGCCCACAAATGTCTTGACAGACACTTCAAACAGGGACGGGGTCATTTTAATAGCTAGCAAAAAGTTGATCCGGAAGAGACATATTACTGATACACAGTACAATACAACTACCTTCATCGTAAGGTACGGGCAGGTAAGATAAGATTCCCTCTGACCACCAGTATGTGTAGCTGGAGAAAGACAGGAACACTTGTTAGAAGTACTCGGAAAACTTCCTATGCATCGATTTGTATTCCGTATACATATACAAACTCCTGTGAGGACTTTACATAACCTAGATACGAAAATTGGCTTTGCTTGATAACCCGCAACACTTTAATACATCAGCTTTTCATTCAATATGGCCAATTTGATTGAGTAGCGCCGTTAGGGTTGGGTGCAATGTGCTACTTCACTGAATTCAAGCGGGAAGTGACAAGTGTACAGACGCACAACTAAAGTCAGTCTCTGCCAGGCCAATTTCTCACAATAATAGATATGCCGCGCCAGCCCTTTGTCACAGCATAAACAGATCTGGGTCCATTATTATGTAAGCATGGGCGACAAGACAAACCATACATGCAAACATGCTGTAACCAGGTCATGCCAAAACAGACAGATTTGGTTAAGATTGATTAAGAGAGAGTGACTGAAAAAGACACATGGAGATTAAGGGACAAAGCAATATAGTGACAAAGGGTTAATCATAAAAATAAAAAGAGGGAGAAAAGAACAAGGCTAAAACACAAAGCAAAGATACGTTCAAAGCTTTAGACATGGAGATAATTTATCATAGGCACTTATGTAAGTAAGTATGTGTATTTATATAGCACTTTTCACAGATATAAGATCACAACGTGCTTTTACATTAAAAAACATTAACATAAATGGTATTTAAATTAAAAGTAAAACATAAAAATATACAACGAAGATGGATCCATAAACAAGAACAGACATTGGGAACTAAAAACTAAAATAATTGGCCATTTATTTAAAAATAAAATGTTAATAGCTGTTAAACTAGCAAAACTCTAAAAGATTTCAATTGTTTAATGAAATCAGTGGAATCTGAGAGGCTGAAATGTGTGTTCACTTAATGTATATGTATATAAATGATCTTGTTAAAAGGCAAGCAGATGCATTTTGGACAGTTTGAAGGTGGGTAAAATATGTTTTAGTGACCACAGAACATTCAGGGGCAGTTAAAAGAGCTTCAGTCTGTTTTTGCAATTAGCTGAAGGTTGTTGTCTGCCATTAGGTTCTTAATAGCATTCATTCATTTAAAATTCACTTATAGATTTAACAAATTCACAGATGTCTGGTTTGGACCTATGGTGTTAATAATTTAACAACAAACAGGCCAACAAACCCACCAACAAGCAATATATAAACATTATTTTCATCATCAGGTTAATCCAGTTTCCATAGCAGCCAAATAACCATATTTGTGAATCCATACAGCATTCTTACAAGGCGTTTCCATCATATGAGGGAAGAATCAATCATAGAATATTTATACAGGAGCCTGCTTTGCTACTTACAGTATGTGAACTCGGGGTGGGCGATATGGGCGAAAGCAAAGCAAACAATAATGATTTAACTTATAATATTGTTTGAAGCGGTTTAGGTATTTTAATTCAAGAAATTGTTTAAATGCCTAATTTCAGTAAATCTGCTTTGACCTCCCAAATCACAAAATGGCCACTGATTGAAGCAAGCCAAGGTATGTGTAAAAAAAAGCAACAACAATGAGTATGTGTGTATGCGTGCGCATGCATGTGTGTGGGGGGAGCAGCCATCACACATGCTGAGACAATATTTCTCCATGTGGGCAAAAGAAGCAGCCAAAGCAATATGCAATTACTCTAACTGCTCCTTCCATCCACGTTTGTATTTGTCAACCCTCTGAGCCATTTCAACCTTTTTACTGCACTGAAATTGTCCCTTTATTTATTGCATACAATAATAAATATGTATACATTGAACATTATTCCGTCCATCATAAAATAAAACGCTTTGCCTTCGCATGTAAAAAACAAGTAAACGTGTGTGTTTTGTTTGAGCAAGCGGGAACCAAAGCCTGCAGTTCATCGAACGGCCGATTGAATCTGGATTCAACCCCAATAGACTCCAGTGTTAAAATGTTGACAGCCTGGTTTATGCCATACATTTGTCCCATTATAATGAATAGAAGGCATAGAGGGGGTATTACAGGCGAAGTGAGGTACTGCAAAGTATCGTACACGCTACATGTCAGGGTCTGTGTGCGTGCGTGTACCTGCGTCTCTCTTGGGGCAGGGCCATGGTGCTCCTCTGGTGAAGGTAGAAGTCGGTGGACAGCTCCCACAAGTTTGTCTTCAGCTCTGAGGGCTGGTACACCTGCAGGAACAGGTTGATGGAATCTTGCCTGTCAGCATCTAGGAAATAAGAAAGGCAAAGAGGGATGCTGAAAGAAAGAAATACCATCATTCACTTAGTTACAATACTTTAGTTTAGCATTCGCTGCTTTTCCTTAAACTTCAAAAAGGTGTAACTCAATTATGTTCTCTAGCGTACCCAACATTTGTACACCACCTCAGCTTGGGTGGAGCAGTGGGTAAGGACGGGTAATTGACAAGTCGCTGGTTCAAACCCCAATAACTGGCCAAATGTGGTGTTGCTTTGCATGACTGACGCCACCATCGATGCATGAGTGTGTGTGAATGGGTAAATGTGAGGCTATACTGTAAAGTGCTTTGAATGGTTGGAAGGTTGGAAAAGCGCTATATAAATGCAGTCTATTTAACCCTATCTTACACCTGGCTGCAAAGTGGCACCAAGCGTGACTTAGCTAAAAGTGGATTACTGTAGCTAGTTTCAGGCCAATGTGGTTGTCATTTTCCCATCCAGCGCCAACATTGTGTAAATAGCAAATGCTCGTTTGCCCTTCTGAGCACCCATTGAGTTAGTGTCATTGACCAACAAAGACCTTCTCTAGCTTTTGGGGCAGTTTTTCATAGTAATTTTTAGGGTGCATTATCAAAATGGTATTTAATATGTGACTACAGAGGGTACATAACACACATACAGTACACCATGTTACAGCACACACACACACAGATGTGTAGCAGCACACAAACGCAAAAAACAGTACAATGTGAGATTGTTATTGTGTACATCAACACATTTCAGGAAGCTTTGGTGAAATCCTGCTGCTGTCGTAAATAGTCTGCTCGCACGCTTTCACATTCACAGAGCTGTTCCCTCTGCAGAGAAGCGCTCTCTCTTATATCTTGGCAATCCACCCTTATAAAAGCAATCTGCAAAGATGCAAGCGCACCTGGCTTTTAAATAAGGAACGAGAGACGACGCTCTGATTTATTGTATGTTGGGTTGTATGTTGTATGTGCTCAGATGGTTTAAATAGGGTGCTTTACTCCATGTTTGGAAACAGTTGTCCAGAAAGGGTGTGAGACTACTGGGAGGGGTAAAGAATGGTTTGCCCATGAGCAGCGCCCACCATCGCATGCCTAGGTGAGTGAGGTGTACTCTCAAACCAAAACAACAGGATGCAGTTCACAGAGAAGTGAGAAGAAGCCAAGAACAAAACTCCACAGTTAAAATAACAAGAATGTATAAATCACTGTTCGGTTGCCAAGGTAATCATTGCATGCACAGCTACAGCCAGAGACACATGGCCTAGCATGTTGCGCCACACGGTGCCATGCCATCCATCTCACAATTGCATGTCCACGTGTGTGTAGCCATGTCTGGTAATTACACGGTAAATTAGGTGCCATGACTGCTAATTACCTCCTCCTACCTGGTCATTTCTCCAGATCATTTTCAGACTGTGGTCCATTCAATAACACATGTGGTAAGGTAAACGTTATGGATCAAATGAGAAACAGCACACACACCCATGCTACAAAAGCCAATGAGGAAAAAACACGAGCCATTATTTTATAATTGTACGCAGGGGGAAAATAGCGAGTGCACACTATATTTGGTGCACATGTGAGTATTATGCCCTTTCTTCATGTTACAGGTTAATCACTGCTGTTATTTAAGGTAACCCAAATGGCACATGGCATTCTTCTTTGGTTGTTTGTGATATTAATGTACGTCAGACATCTTATAATGTGGAAAATAATAATGGAGTCATCAAACACTCCAAATGTATAGTTTGTTGATATGTAGTTTTACAGCATATATAATAGGAAGTTTCCTGGAAAAACTAAACCGGCAAGACTGTATTAATTTTTTCCATCCATCCATCTTCTCCCGCTTAATCTGGGGTCGGGTCGCGGGGGCAGCAGCTCCAGCAAGGGACCCCAAGCTTCCCTTACCCGAGACATTATCAATTTCTGACTGGGTGATCCCGAGGCGTTCCCAGGCCAGTGTGGAGATATAATCTCTCCTAATCCTGGGTCTTCCCTGAGGCCTCCTCCCAGCTGGACGTGCCTGGAACACTTCCCAAGGGAGGTGCCTAGAGGCCATCCTTTCCAGATGCCCGTGCCACCTCAACTGGCTCCTTTCGACGCAAAAGAGCAGCGGCTCTACTCAGAGTTCCTCACGGATAGCTGAGCGTCTCACCCTATCTCTGAGGGAGACGCCAGCCACCCTTCTGAGAAAACCCATTTTGGCCACTTGTACCTGTGAGCTAGTTCTTTCGGTCATGACCCACCCTTCATGACCATAGGTGAGGGTAAGAACGTAAATTGCCCGGTAGATCGAGAGCTTTGACTTCCGGCTCAGCTCTCTTTTCGTCACAACAATTACTAATGTTAATTAATTTAGTATTAAACATAATATTACAAGTGGTTGAGAAGTACCTATTTTAGAGGAGGTTATGTTCATTCAGTCATGTTATAAAGTACTATACATGTTATGAAGTATTATACAATGATGTATGTTGGCATACGATCATAGATCACCACTGGGAACTACAGGATATCAGATCAGCGCATCCGTTTGGTAATACTGTACATGTAATTGGCTTCTTTTGCTCCTTAAGTACTGTAGTCTATAGTTTTGCCATAACTAATGACGCAACCCAAATAATCAGATGACTATATACACTGCGCATAACACTACCATTTGAGTGACTCATTGCCTCTACCTTCAGATCTAGATGATACGCGGTCGTGACATTTCTTTGTGTAATTATTAACTCCCCATACAAATAAGTAATTCGCGGAGCTTTTCAAAGGAAATGCCAAAAAACCTGCGACTTTCCGAGCACTAGCTTATATCATTCAGAGAGGGATGCGAACAGGCAATCAGACAGCTACACACTGCCCCACTCCAAGTAATAAAAAGCATCTGAAAATGCAGACATTCAATTTACCATTAGCGCAGAGGCTAAGGATAGCTTCCAGCGAGACACAGATTGCTAGCTAGACTAATAAGAAATGGAAATGTAATCAGGTGTCAATAGGCTAGGTCGGCTGTGACCCTGGGAGAAAGACAACTTGACAGGAGACAGAGACTACTCTAAAATGTTAAGGAGTGACTTCCACAGTTCAGTTTTCCTTTTTTTTCTTTCTATTTCCAGTATTTCTCCACCATTTTCCTTTGGTCTGATTCTCATTATTCTGTGCATAGGCTGCATGCGCAACTGCAAGTCTGTGATGGATCCAATTCAAGACAGCACACGGCCATTAAAAGGTATGGTCAGCTATCGCAAGCTAATTATAAGCCAACACAAATTCACCAAACATCTCCTCGCATTCCGCTAGCGTACCGTTGTGTGAGTGTTGAAAAAATAACCATATACTTCTACACAACCCTGACTCCATAAAAAGGAACATAAACTAAGTGGTAAACACAGCTCACAACAACATTTCCACTTGGCTTCACAATGCATTTCAATGTTTGGGGCGAAGCTTCTGATGGAGTTCGTTTTTGTTTGAGCTTAACGTTAGCAAGCGCTGAATGACTAACTCTGCCTTTAAAAGGGGCATGATAGTGGTTGGGGTGGTCAACACACACACACACTAGGTTGTGGGTTCAATCATCTTCATGTTGACCACCTGTCAGTATCTTTGAGCAGAATGTAAAGCTTGGAACTGTACTCACTGTAAATCGGGATATGGGGTTAAGCACTGCACGGCCTCTGCTTGTCTGTGTTGCATTCGATCCCCTACTGCCAACTTATTAACGGAGCCACATTACACCAGCTTGTAATGTGGAGCTCTCACATGTTCAACGTGATGAAAGAAACACAGATGACTGTATTCAAGCCCTGCCTTGAGTCTCTTTAAGAATTAGGACATTGTTCAAAATTGTGCACAGTTAATCTGTATTAAACAATCCCCTGGCAACAGCCTTATTGCACTGTGGAAGCGGTGAACAATTACACAAAAGATTATGCATACTGGATGCCTAATTGCTACAAACGCACATTCCTGTTTGTCAACAAGAATGAATTGGATCAACTCTGCACATTCAAACATCGAGGGAAATCAGACATCCCCTGCAATATCCTGGCACAGCTACAAAAACGCAAGTCATCAGTTAAAATGAACAAGACGGAAATAGGTAATGTTTGATCACTACAAACAGTAATAAATATTATGGGGCACAATATTTTCGTTGAAAATTATTTTAGCTGGCAGAAACTCTCATAAGGGAGTGGTACAAAAGTATATGTCTACTTCCCTGAGGCTGAACACTGGCATTTTCTAACGTAGAATTTGGGATGGTTCCATATACAAAGGAATGAATAAATATCCTATTGCCTCAGATCCACGGACACAAACAGATAACAAACCACCTGCTCTGGAAACGGGGTTGTCACACAATTCTTTTCAAATAGAACAGAGTTTGGATAACATCAAGGAAACATGGTCCATATGAATTTACAGTAAAATATGGACCGTGCTAGCCAGTTCATTGTGGGGAGTCAGAATTCTTGTTATGCAACCATCGGTGGTTTTACATGAGTCGGAGTGAGAATGGTGATAGTGTGTATGTGTGTAGTACCCTGTTCCCATGGTAACAGATATAAAAACTTGAGTGGGTTTGGGGCATTGTTGTGTGCGTGTGCGTGCGTGTGCGTGTGTGTGCGCGCGCGCGCGCGTGCGTGCGTGCAAAGATGTGCACCTGAGAAAGCATTGCTGTAGTAGCGGGACAGTGTCTGCATGATGTCTTTTGAGTGCTGTGTCCAAGGTGCGATCTTTCGGTAAGTCTTGACCCGGTGGACGAGCTGGGAACCCCCGTATTGCAGAGACAGTGTATCTCCATGGTCCTCATACAGCTCTTCGAACAACCTGCCACACACAAACAAATAAATATACGAGGTTAAGACAGCCATTGAAGAGAATTCAGGTAAAGTTCAACTAGGGTTAACGCTAACCCTAACGGTTGGCATTAAGCACACACACTATTCTAAGAAGATGATCTCTTGAATGGCATGAACTACAAACAGCTTGCTATGTGAATACTCTAGTTACCTAAACCACCCATCGGCATATTCAACTGCCTGTTCTGTTTGTTGAAAATAATCAAATTCTTCTTTTTGCTAGCAGGCTGGACGCATTTCCAGAGGGCTGCCTCAGTCAATGGACTAATTGCAGTTATTTGCCTCATCAATCTAAATCAAAGGACTCGCAAACTGAGTAATTGAGTTGTTGTATAATGACCATTCACTCCCCCCACACCAAATTATATATCGTTTTATGTGGTGATCAAACAAGAAAGTGGTCTTTGCAGAACCAGTGTTTTTTTTTACACGATTATTTCACAACTGTTATTATATACCTCGCCTCAATAGTGGTACGGCCTTGCATACACACAGTCTGATATACCTACCTGACACAATCTGTGTCAAACTGGAGCTTGGGTTTGTCAATCATGCCTAGAGCATAAAGCTGATAGGCCAACGCACACTTTCCCACCATGAACTGGGCAGTGTTGGTACGATCCAGGCAGTCCACACAATTGGTCCGCAGCACTCCAGTCTGAGCAAAAAAGCAAAAAAAACAGGACTGTTAAACAGGAACAAATTGGCGTACCCATGCTATTTTCCAATTTACTAAATATATTTGTACTTCCCAGAGCTGACCAACCTGCATGAAACTGTAATAATTATAAGGAGAGTACAAATTACACATTTATTTCCATGAATTTACCTACTATGGGCATAACGTCCTGGCGATTAACATTTCTGGAAAACAGCAGAACTGGTCTCCCAGTAGCAGAGGCTACTAATATATTGGCCATAGTTTGCAGCACAGTGACTGACATTCTTTTTTGCCTAAAAGGAAGAAAGAAACTAGACTCCTGCAATGGGTGTCCTCAATTGTATTCATTTATAAAAATATAAAAAATGAACCCACCTTGAAGCATAATGTATCTATGCTTCACATTAGAGTGGAGGAAAATATAGAAACAAAGCCAGCAGTAGACTGCTTTCTGCGTAACCAGCATACTGCAGACAAGGTTAGAATATGGCTAGTCTGTCTGCAAATATGCTAAGAAAAATGTGTGAAAATAAAAATAGAGCAATATTACAATGTGGCAACAAAGACAAATTTCAGGAAGATATCAAATTCAGCTTTAAAGTAACAGTTTATTTGAAACACACCTGCACACGTCCACTGCCTGTAATGTGTCCACCAACATCTCTCCATCTGTTAAATCACAAGAAAATACGCTGAAAATGTTCTGAGTTAATGATAATAATACAGTTAGTAACCAATATCAATATTATGAAAGTAAATGACTCTAGGGGGAAAAAACATGACGATTACACAGATGTACTGTAGATAAAAAAACACACTATTTTTGCCAAGTGAATCATGTTATTGGATATCAGTGTTAGTGGTGGCAGCATTGTGTTGACATTCAAATGATAGGACATAATAGTTCATTTAGCCCAGTGAAGGTCCACATATAGGCTTACAAAAGTATTAGTCTTTGCTCTTAACTTTGGAAAGAGAACAATTCAACTAAAACACTTTTCTCTATTCATCACTATTCTATAATAGAATTGTTGCTAGACGAAAACTGAAATCACCACGTGAGAAAACATGGAGGCCATTTAGACTGCTTGAAAGGAAGAAACATTGAAATAAAACTGATTGTGAAAGAAAACATGGGTGCCTTGTTGATATCCTGGTAGTGGTAATGTCTGCGCGCACACTCAAAAATCTCAGAAAACCTGCATGAGAAAAACATCCATACTTTAAGAGAATTCTGTAAAGTCCAAATTCTATGACTTCAAACCTTGAACGCAACTATTGGGCCAAGGCACTGCAACAATCACTCTAATCTCTATTGTTGACCACCCAACATTCATTCATGGCCAGAATCCACTGTAATTAAAGCAGCTGCATGTAAAATGCATAGAATAAAGGAGTCAAGGGCATGATAGAACAAATGAAAACAGCTTGCTTGCATTCAGAGAGAGATCACACTGGGTATTGCAACATTTAATACAGCAGTAACACATTCAGCCTGTATAGCTTAGTCACTGGGTTATGCAACTGACCGGTAATGTACGTAATTAAGCCATGTGGACAACACAAAAGCTGTGCACTACATACTATCAGTTAAAAAAGGCCACTGAGACGATTCCCATCAAACACACACACACACATATATATATATATATATATATTTTTTTTTTAACAGTACATTTACCATTTTAATTTCTCCCTTTGGCAATTACATTTAGCTGTTTAAAGACATCCACCTCCAAAGCACAAGAAAGTCATGATAAATGTAGTAATCGACAAGTCTAATTTAGTTTATAGGACCATTTTCCGCAATCTATAACTGCAGCCTGCAGAGCTAGTTTTTTATTTTATATAAAAATATAAATTAATGAGAGAATGGGACTTACCGTTCATCTGGTCTGAGTGCATGACTGTAGAAATCTGCACGGTTAACAAAGAAACCTGTTCGCTTGACCACGTTGTCTGCTATCATGCTCAGACGGTCCAGGACATTGCATAATTTACTAAGACCAAATTAAAAAGAAAGAAAAACCAAGGTGTAAAAAAAATAAATGATTATAGTAATTATAATGATACGTTTGAATAGAGCATTACAGTTACAGTTAAGACCTAAGAACAAATTATTTAGCTTCTAATATGTACAGTATATAAAGCAATTAATTTGCATACGAGACCTTTAAACCTATGAAAAAGTTGTCAAATGCTTGTGCGCACTACAGCTCCAATAAGTTACACTATTATTTCCCCCATGTTTTGAATAATGTTTATTATGATTATGATGCAAATAAAAGAAGGGGTTCTCAAGCCATGGACCACTGATCTAAATTCCCACTACTGCACATTACATTGTACCTCTTGGTGTAGCGGGCCATGTCCCAGGCTATGTAGTCGATGCAGTGCTCCGGAGGGAGAAACTGGTTCAGGTTCATTACAGCTGGGTAGAGCTCCTCACTAAGAATCTTTTCATGTTTACGCTTTTCCCGTTTCTGTAGAGCAAGCAAAGTGGAAAATAGCTGACCAAAACATGTTAACTAACTAACTGCTAAAATACTGTATGTGAATAGATAGACCAGAGTTCTTTCAATCTGAAAAGTTTCCTGAAATCATCTGTCGACAATCAAATATAAAACTACATGATACATACACCGTTGTGTTTGTTTATGGTTTCACCAAGACCCAGGCTTCTCTACAGCAAGAATAGAGCTAACCATGAGATGAGGTCTATTTTGAGACTAGTTGACGCATTGATGAGTCACACACAGTCCATCCGCAGGTCAGTGTTGTTGATGTTGATGCAGAAGTTAATCTTCATACCACCGTTCATATCTTAACTAGCAGTGCCAAACTTGCCTTAGATAACAGCTGCAAAGTACTGTGTTCACAATATCTGATTAGGTCAAGATGGGACAACCTGTCTTCACCAATCAATCATTTTGTGTCAAATATTTGGCACGTACCTTACCACAAATGTTTCAAAGTAAAGGGGGAAGGGGGAGAGATACATACTGATTAAGAGTGGAGCTCACAAAACTACGATGTCTCAAGAGGCTGTAAAAACATTAAAGCATACTACGGGGAAATGTTGGCATCAAGTCACACATTTTGTTTTCCAGAGGGCTTTAGGTAAACTTAACATGTTCCTCAGCGGGCTTTCTTTGTGTCTAAATAAAGGGCTGGTGGAGTGATCATCAGCAGTGCCTCACATTATTTAGCAGCACACATCCCCATACCAGCCATTCAGCACAATGAGGCCTTTTCAGCATGGAACAGGAACGCGCCACACACACACACACGTGAACACATATTCATAAAAGATACTTTATATGACTAGCTCACGCAATGTTGAAATACAATCAAGGCACAAAGCAAAAAGGACTGCCCGTAGGAACACCCACAGTCTAAATGAGTAAGCTTTTGTTTAGGGGATATACAGTAGGCTGAGAGTATGAATGGGCTCATGAAGCAACTCATAACGCAACAAACAGAATTCAAAAAAAGGAAAAAAATAAGGATAAAATAAGAATAATTAAAAAGCTATTACAGTTTTGTTTTAAATTGCCACATTATAGACTGGTGTTTGTCCACTTAGTGGACGCAGCCGTGAGAACCGTCTGTCCAGTTCTCTGGGATAGTGGTGTGAAAAAGGAGGCACGGTCCCCCTCCTCAATCCCAACCCCCCTTCCCCCCCAATCCCGGCTCCCCCGCACGTCTGTCTGTCTAGCCTAGTCACATGGCCCAAACCCAAGTCCCGCTGGGGTGAAGAAATATGTGTGTGTGTGATTGTGTGCGCGAGTGCGTGCGCGAGCGTACCCGCGTGTGTGTGCGAGAGAGAGATCTTTGTGAGTTTCAGTGTGCACGTGTGCGTGCATGGGAACATCTAGGCGGGGTTAAGGTAAATTTGGGGCATCAATGTAAACATTACTATGGAGACATATAGCATAACGGACACATGCAATAAAAAGAACCTGATTGTGTGGGGAGCCTTCAATGAAGTGTATACAAAGAGAAATATGGAGAAAACAAGCTATACACAGTAGCATATTGGAACTCAGGTGACAAATGCGATGAGCTAGGCATATAATGCTAGTAAATATTGGAAAAGACTAAGTTTGCTGGAATAAAGCCCCAACATTATGCTTTGTTTAATAAACTGAAACTGTAATTACATTATATAAAATATATAATAAGAAAAAAATGTGTAATGAGTACGTTTCATGAGTAAAGTGCTAAAATAAATAAGCACCAACATAAAATTATCTAAGCATATACAGTACAGTAGACAGGATTAAGCCTCATGCTGTCCCGGGTGTACACTTGGCACGTGTGTGTGTGTGTGTGTGTGTGTGTGTGTGTGTGTGTGTGTGTGTGTGTGTGTGTGTGTGTGTGTGTGTGT
>JAODOY010056023.1:0-17967 GCA_025399855.1 Forbesichthys papilliferus | reverse complement strand
TCCATTTTTATGTGAAGCACTTTGTGATTTTATCTGTGAAAGGTGCTATATAAATACATTTTACTTACTTACTTACTGTAATGCCATATCCGGGCCTAGATATGGCATGACTCCTGTCCTGATCGATTTGACGACAAGCATCTTCCATTAAAGGCATAGTCTGCTATTGCAAGCTAATTGTAAGCTAAAACACTTTTTAACAAATTCACCAAGTATCCTCTTGTATTTTGCTATCTTATCATTCTCTGCGCGTGCTGAAAAAATGATCAGATACTTCTACACAACTATGGCTGTGTAGAACAGGAACATAAACAACGTGGCGTACACCACTCAGCATCAAAGCCATAGTACTACAATTTGTTTCACAATATGTGGGGCGGCACTGCAAAGGGATATTGTTTTGATTTGTGGCAGTGGGTCCCCAGGACCAGGGTTGGGAAATGCTGCCATAATCAGCTGATTGTCTACACGTTCCCCCATGTTTTTAAACCCTGCGTCTCCTTACCTGTTGCTGGATTGTTCGTTTGCTCTCTCAAGTCCTCATACTTGTGACCAATAGCCACACAAATGTAACACCCATACTGCCACCGCGCTGTCCTCTGATGATGGCACAAGGATTTCTTATTTTTGCCAGATTTAAACCTGCTTCATCAACATACATCACCCATAATGCATCTTCTAGCTCCATTATGATCTGAAGAAGATTACAAAACAATGTCGCACAGTTAGACAGGGAACACCCTGCTAGACAACCCATAATAAACCAGCATGGATTTCATGCTGGTCCAGGCTGGTTCATACTGGTTAGTGCTGGTCCAGGCTGGTTCATACTGGTTATTGCTGGGGTAGTGCTGGTCCAGACTGGTTCATACTGGATAGGGCTGGGGTAGTGCTGGTCCAGGCTGGTTCATACTGGTTAGTGCTGGGGTAGTGCTGGTCCAGGCTGGTTCATACTGGTTAGTGCTGGGGTAATGCTGGTCTAGCTGGTGGACCAGCATAGTCATGCTGTTCTCAAATAACATGGTTCCAGCATGGCAGTCAGACAGTATGGTGTCCAGTTTCAGTGATAGGATGTTATAGCTTACCTGCTTGTATTCATCTCAGTTGCTTTACGTGTTTCTTTTGAAAGGGACTATGTACAACTGCATCATCCTAATTATTTTGTTTCAGGAGGTGCAGAGAAACTCACTCGACATTTTGGAATTTGGTGTTATCTGCCGTTATCTGCGATCTTGCAGTTCTCTGGGTCTGATGAATATTTACAATGTGGGTCTCCTGCTCCGGGGTGCATGACAACCTCATACACCAAAACGCATCATTCGGTAAAAATATTGAAATGGTTTTAATCATTCAATGAGATTCCATGTTATTATAAAACTACATTCTGTACCAGTGAGACTACAACACTACCAGTTACTTGTTTTCATTTCAATATATCCAGGTGATGGCTATAAAGTATAGCTGCTCAAATGTGGTTGAATGCGTTGGCCAGCTTTCCTCGTGCTAATCCCATGGTTGATAACATGGTTAACCACAGTCGCTCTGATATCGTCAGTTATTATGTTTCTCTTCCTCTTCCTAGTTCTCTCCTTCCTCTTCCTCCTCCTTCACCATCTCATCTTCCTCCTCCTTGATCCTCCTAGCTGACCTCCATTGTTTCCCAAACCTAATGTTTACCTGTGACCTATTTATAGTGCTCAAGCTCTGATTTGTAAGTTAACTCATTATCTGTTTCCACCTCAGTGTGGAAAGACAATTGGCAAAATAGTGCAGCAAAGTAGAGACCCATGTTTACAGTTTTTCTAGACGTGTTATTATAGTAATTTACACACTAAGTGTAAAGCTCTCTCTCTCGCTCTCTCTGAGTCTGTCTTTACACATTCCATTCCATTCTATATCTATTTGTCTTCTCCCCTCCATCCACCCCAATCTGTTGGTCTGTTCCTCCTACTCCCTTTGACAGCTACCTACGCTCTGCTGCTCGTATATTTCATGCGAGTGTCTTGCGGTTTGACAGTTGTGCAATGGCAAATTGCACAACTGCACAATTGCACAAATAGACTACATACAGGTATATATGTATGTATGTGTATATATATATAGCCTATGCTTGTATGCCGTGTCTCGGTGGAAAGTGGACAGAGGTGCAGCCTGATGCCGTTCTGCCTGCAGGATGTGCGAGAGTGTAACCTCTGCACACACTGCCTGCCTGTGATGCGCCTGACTGGTGCTGCCCCCTGCAATTTAACACGCCATGTTCCTATAATAGGCACTGTTGGTTTGCAGGCACGAAGGTTTAACCTTGTGTTCATGTGTGTGTGTGTGTGTGTGTGTGTGTGTGTGTGTGTGTGTGCTGCTGACAGGAACCATGGTTAAAACGTTTGTGTGTGTGTGTGTGTGTGTGTGTGTGTTTGTGTTGCTGACAGGAACCATGGTTTAAATTTGTGTGTGTGCATTGAAGGGTGTGTATGATTTTTTGTACGCATGTGTGTGTGCACACACAGTATGCACTGGTTATCACACACCAGAATGGCTATAGGTCTGCATGCCTGGCAGAGATGTTTAAACCACACCACCCCCTCCCTGCATGTGGGCCCCATAGCCTCAGAATGGTGTCAAGGGGGGATGGGCTGATGTCAGCAGCCCCCACACTAACACCCCCCCTCCCCAACCCCCAGACAAGCTAGACACACACATGCTGAAAGATGAATGTCCAACAAATGGAGGCAAGAGGTGAGTGGAGGGCTGGGTATGAGAGGTGCATTGTGCAGCCGGGGGCCTCCAGCCACCCACCCCCCATCTCTATCCATCCCATCCCTATCCATCCCATCCCCTCTCATTGGAGGCCAGTAATCAAGGGGGCCCTGTCTGTGGGGTCAGTGGGGAAGCCTGTCTCACTAAGATGTTATTTATTGGCCTACTTGAAATCTCCTGCTGCCTCCTGCACTCCCTGTCACTCCCATTGATCTCCTCCTGGTCCGCCCACATGGACAGCCACCCCTCTTCCCCCACGCCCCCGTCTCCTCCCCTCTGCCCCCCTGCCACCCAGCATTTTCAGTTTTGGGCCTCCTTCTCGACTGTAAGCCACATACACTCCACTCCTGGCTCTGTGGGGGGAGAGTCTTCCAGCGTGGTCACTGCTGTGAATATGGTTTGGGTTTGTGAGATGACTCATTGTTTACTTGTAACACACAGCCACAGGCTGCGTCCTGGGATGGACTGGTTTGTTCCCATGCCATGAGCTCTGAGGCTGTGGATATGCGGGGTCATGCACAATAACAAGGACCAGTCAGTATAGTTGGAAAGATGCCTTCTTCTGTGCATATGTGGGGTGTTTCTACAGAATGGAAGTAATATCTCTCCATATGAAAAACAACAAGTCATAAATACATGTTGGATATGATTGTGCCCCCCTACTTACATATTTGCTGTATAGTTCACAATTGCAAAATTGTTGTCTTAAGATATATAGTTTACAACATTCTTCTAAATATTTTTCAGTAGCGTGTTCTATTCACTGGGGTGGGGGTGGGTCCAGGTAGGCGTTCAAGCAGATGTCTTTGAAGTCTGTCAGTGTCATGCCTTGCTAGCGATAACTATCTGTTTTTTTTTCCTGGAATGCTGGGCGATGCCCGGAATGTCTTTCCTGTGATGGGAAACAGGTGTGTTAGATTGGGGAGGCTGCCAGGAGATAATGGAGTCCGCCATCACACTCGCTGCCTGGGGGAGCAGTCAGAGAACTCAGGGAACCCTAGCATGTAGGCTCCACGTCAGCTGCAGCCCGTAAAGCCCCCGCCCACAACGCTGTAGCCTGCTTGGGTACACTGGGTTTATAGGGGGCTGTTTGTAAAACCAGACCAACCCAAACATACGACACAGCACACACTCTGAACATAAATATCCCAATGTCAGTGGAATGCAGCTTTCTAGCGCTTATAGTCGCTCAAAGCTGTTGGAGGAATAGTGGTTTGTAAGTTTGTTATTCTGGTGTAACTGCCCTCCACAAACCCCCCTGTGTGACAGTGACCGCCACTGTTATTGTGTGCACTAAGACGAAGGACATATTAGACACAGAACCAACCTCCAGCCTCCTCCATTGAAAATACCATACACTCAATAACTACGTAGAGTTGATAAACTCTAAACTTGATAAACTTTTCTGGGGGATTAGTGGACAATGTAGGGTGCACATTCAGAATGTACAATCTCTCCTTGACCTATTGTGCAACAGAGGATGTTTTTGTTGGACTTTATAGTGCTGCTGCTTGTTACAGTAGCTGTCAATCCAGAGTGGAACCCAGCCCATATGGGGCTATACTGCCAGCCCATCTATAACCAACAGCATCATTTACTGCAGGGGCTGGGGATTATAGGGTGTAGGGGAGGGGTTGCATGCTTGCCGTTGCCTCTAACCTAGCACATTAGCCTTGCACTGCACAAATGGACGTGTTGATATGCAACATCAGAAGTCCTGGTGGAGCCGAGGCTGCAAGTAATGTGTGCGATTTGCGCCAGAACAAGTTATGTTGCATGTATGCCTGTGTGCGTGTGTGAGTGTGTGTGAAGGGGGGCCAGGGGCAGTGTTTATGTCAGCATGTAAGCATAAAAAACGCACATTGATCTTTATATCTGTGCTCTCATTTATGCATCATAACCAAGCCAGGCTTCCGCAGCGTGGGAGTCTCGGAGGCATACTCAGCTCATGTAGGCCGCGCTCCGTGGATCGGTAATGCTGGCTTTTTGGGTGTGTGCTGCTGCTGTCAGCTGATGAGCTATAGCAGCAGAGTTTCAGTGACTCAAGCCAACTCCTTAATTCTATTTGGCTCTCGGGGTGGGGGCGGGGCCTCCCCTAAAGCTTTCGCAGACATTTCACATAGCTTTGTCGGCAGCGTGGGGGAAGGGGAGGCGTTTTTTCTTTTTTTTCCCGCTCCCAGCTCCCACTGAGCCCGGACAAGACACATAAATCATCCACATGCACATGCACACGCACAACCACATTATAATGCTATGTCATGCAGGCAAAGGGGTCCGGTATCTAGGCCAGAGGGGCCTCTCCTCGGTGGGAGAGGTTGGGGGTTGGTGGGGGAGACGAGACACGGTGGAGAGATGAATCTATTCAATAATGGCACAAGCAGACAGGCAGGGCTGTGATCATGGTTACACAGGCGGAGACCAGGCCAGACGTCGCCACACACACAAGCAGACAGAAGTATAAACACACACACACACACACCTCCCGCCCAGAATACACACGTCTATAAATGATGTGTGCCCAGAGTGTGACAAGCCTGGCATTTGCCTTTTTCTTCCACTTCAGCATCCACTGTACACAGTACGATGCAACACCCCCAGCTGGTTCCCGTGTCTGATGTCTGTCGTCCTTGCATCAGCGTGGAAATGGCCAACGAGAGAACATAAAGCATATAATTGAATGAGTATGAAATGGGACCATCTGTGGGCTATGGGGGGTGATGTGTCTGTGTGCGTGTGTGTGTGTGTGCGTGCGTGTGGAGTGCACAGGTAAATCAGGGAAAGGTCACAAGGCGTTAGAATATATGGTAGGCTAACGGTTTTAGTGCAAAAATAATTTACATGAGATAATTTACAGTAATAATGAAGAGATCCTTATGCAATCAGCAATCAGCTAACAAATGCATCCAGTCACATGCCAGTCAGTCATCTGTGCCATAACACAACTATGTCAGGCATTTAATCTAGCATATTTGTGGATATGCTGGAAGTCATAATGAGTTAGGTTGCGAGGGGTTAATCAGCTGAAGAGTTCTATCTCAAAAGTAGGTCATTAATTACCATGCCATTATCAGATGTGAATGCTGGCGGAGGGAGATTAATGCTGCAAGGAGCTGTTAGCAGAGTAAAGGTCACATCCTGTGTGTTAATCACCCAACACCTCTGACCCGTGGAAGGAAGCACAGCAGAATGGGCACATTATTGCCACCTGGCTGGGCACCAATCATTACCGGGATCCCAATGAAAAGTCCAGCTGAAAACAGACACAGCAGCAGAGAAAGGGAAAGGAACTAAGGAGCCTGCTGTTATTTGTATATCAACATTGTAAGGTAAACCTAATAGTCCAGCTATTAGCACACTTGTAATGATGCCAGATGCCATGGGGAGCAATGGCTGCAGGTTAGAGACCTGAGGCAACAACTGTGGTGGGTGTATTGTCGACATACGCACAGGTACTGGGTTTAAGCTCATTAAGTCATTATCATTGGGTTATTTCAAACATTCGATCCTCCCCTAATTACACAAGCTTGCCAGTAATAATAATGGCCGCCACCCTCTTCTCCTCTTTGCCTGTCGCACACAAATGAGTCTATCAGACTCTTTCACTCACACTGTGTTTATTCAGTATGAGAGAGACTTGAGCACATTCCAAGAAAGGGACAGATTATTTCTCTGTGTTCCAGGGAAACACTGTGAGGCTGGAATGCTGGTTCTATATCATATTTCTCCTGGGCGCCCACACACATCCCACTCTCCCACATCTGACTAGAATCTCCGCCATCGGATGTGAGTCACTACCTTTGGCAACGTTCGACTAAATTCCTATTCTGTTACACTACTTATGATGGGCCGCTCAGCTTTCTGGGTTGCTCTCAAAGTCAGCCACTCTTAACTCCAGCGCTCTGATCTGTTCCTGTGGTACCAGAGGCTGCAATGCTGGAAATACCCATGCTGTCACAATCGCGCTTTAGATGCACATGAACATGACAACCGTGGCAGCGGATCTCATTTCATTTTGTTGCCGGCATGGTATCATTTTTATAATATGCCTATTTATAGACTAATATTTAGATTGATCAGGGTGCCATGACAACAAAACAGTGAGTTGTTTCTCAAGACAGAGAATGTGGAGGACAATAGTGGAAGCCAGTTGTAAATAGCAGCGGCGTGTGAGTGTTTAGGCGGTATGCCTGATGGCTACAGTGCAGCCTGTGTTCTCAGAGGGCCCAGTATTGCTGCATTAATGCTTTCCAGGATCCAAGTGTCTGGCTCACTGCTTGTTTGATAGACTATTTTCCTCCCTCTCAAGCAAGGCGTAAAGTCTGACCTTGGTGTCAGCAAAGAGAGACAAGCTGCTGAATAGTGATTCTCCCACATCCATGTTTGTTGTTTAGTTTTGAGCAAGGGCATCTTTTCTGTTTTGTTTTACATACATTAGATAAAATAAGATATTAGATAGTATAACAGAAATGCATACTACAGGGAGTGTGTGAGTACAAAATTGACCGAGACTAGTTTGTCGTTTTATATACTTGATAATAAATATAATACAGAGATAAACTGTAAGCTCACATGCTGTATTGTTAATGGTGCTACAGCTGTAGAAAATGTGGTTAGCTGAAAGTGGAACCATTAGATCTGTCTAGCAACAGAGCAGCTTAAAAATAGGCCTCTCTACCATTGTCCTGCTGAGGTCTGAGTCTCTGGCCGCAGTGAGTCACAAAAGCCTCCAGAAAACTCCAGGATGATGTACAAGACACAAAGAGAACTATCCATTCCTCAATTGTAAAAAACAATAGTGCAATATGATATAATATAATGGTTTAATGTAGGCTACTGTCAACCGGCATTTAAGTCTTAGTTGTCTTCTTAGCTGTCCTCAGTTAAGATATTGATTGTATTGTGTGATCAAAGTCTAACATTTTCCTATTCAACAGTGGTAGTGGGGGCGGGGGGAGCGAATGATTGGCAATCAGGATGACTCTGTGTACTTTGTCTCTCTTTCTCCGTGCTATGTCGAATGTCTTGCTTTCTCCTTTCTGCTGAAAGGTCTTTCCCCAAGGGTGCGTTAGTCAGCTCTGACAAACAGACTGCTCCTACCTTGTGACCTCACTGCACAATGCATGTGCACGATCAGCCTCGAACACACACCCACCTGCTCTACAGGCACGCACGTGCGCGCTAGGGAAAGTGTTAAGGTGTCATTGTTTAATGTTTTCCTGTCGTGAGATATTCTTATCTCGTTACTGGTATCAGCTCCCTCAAGCTCATGCGCTCTGTTGACATTTCACCTAATTTAGGCATTAAATGAAGTAAGGCAATTCCAAGGCCTTAATATCTTTATGACATGTCTGGTCTTCATTTCCTCAATCTCTTGCAGAACATTTGCCCCACCTTAATAGTCCCTCTCTGCTGTCCACCATGACCAGGTCTTCACACATTGCTAGGCTATGCAATGGAGCACGTCCAAACTGGACCACCACGTCGGCTAAGAATTGGAAGAAGGCAAATTGTCAACCTCAAACTGTATAAGCTTGTAACAAAACATTCTCTCGTTATCGTCACGTGTCACATTTGCCTTTGTGAATTACACGTATCTTTACACAGACATTGTGTCTGTGTAAAAACAAAACGCCCCTATCGGGCATACACATCAATCAACATGGCCGATACCGTCCTATACGCATGTCAGCATATTGATGTGTGTGCGCTCAGTACTTTGAGCAAAGTGGCCCATCCCCCAGCTGAGAGATTTTTTCTCACTATGCAGGACTACATTACACCGACTTCACCCCCCACCCTCACTGTGTGAGCTTCACACAACCAGTCCCCGGGGTGGGTGTCGGTGTGGAAAGCAGGCCTTTTTTCCTGTCCCCGGAACGTTATTGATGATCTGAGGTAATGGATCTCCCCGCTGTGCTCACAGGGACACTGAGGATAAATCAGACATTGGGTGAGACCCAACCAGCCATTCCACCTCTCTCCAGACTCAACTGCCATTTCATTATCTTTATTTATGGGGGTTCTGCACTCTTGTGGACCCCTCCCCCTTTGTCTTCCCACCAGAAAATGCTGCTATCCCTGATGTAGCTCTATGGCAACCCTCCCTCTCTGGAAGAACTATTATTCTGCCTCCCACACATATCTTCACAGGAACGAAAGCTCGCCAAAGTGCTAGCTTATGAGGAAGAGAAGATGTGAGCGGCCCTTGAATGTGCGGCAAGCTCTCATGTGGTCGACAAAGAAGTGAATAAAGTAAATGCCATGCAGGTGAGGCATAACATTAGCAGCAGCCACACAAACCCATCCGCTGTTGTGTGTTTCTGCTGATGGGGCTGCGCAGCGAGAAACAGCTCAGCACTTCCAGTCCTATTTAAGTTGGCTGAGCTACAGACAAAACACCTCAGGGCTTATTGCTTGGCCACTTAGCGAGGAATCTGCAGCCAAACCCAGCTACATCTTTGGGAGAATGAGAGGAAGCCCTACCAAGCCCTACCACAATGTCCACATAGTCCTAAACACATAGTCCAATGCTTATCTTCAGCGTGGTGTCATACGTAAGTCTGTATACGGTGACAGATTCTTATTTTCCCACTCATTTGAAAATATTGATGTGTGTATTTTATATATATATATATATATATATATATATATATATATAACATGTCTCCTTGGTTCAGTTTACTAATAAAACCTCCATTGGTCATGAAAGGCAGTGAATAATAGTTATATCATGTTTCATCAAAAATAGATGAGAGAGAGAGAGAGAGAGATACCGAGACTGATACTGATATTGATACTGAATATGTGGATATTTTTTTGTTTTCAGCATTGAATGTTAATGTCATGCTGGAACATGTCCATACAAAGTCCACTCTAGTTTACTCTACATGACTCTATGACTCTACCTAACAGATGGCTTACTGAAGCTGGCTCATGAGCTCAGCTCCAGCAAGGCTGTGCCACTTACATTCCATTACAAGGGGTCACTTGGTCATTAGACACATGTAAACATGTCTGTTCTGTGTGTCCACCATGTCCACACAAAACAGACAGAGAGATCAAAATTAATGATTACATTTCATACCGAATAATGTAAGATGGCATTAAAATGGCATCATAAATAAGTGAAATTGTCTCAGTTACCACTGTTAAATGACCATCTTGTCATTGTTAAAATGTCTTAAGAGTAGCTAACAATATCTCATGTCCCCATATATAGAAGGGGAAATGACAGTTAGGGAAATTAAGAAAATGTACATAGAATAACAGATCTTTTCTTTTTTTTTCAAAGTCAATCAAGAAATCAAGGATAGAATAGGATTTTCAATTTGCGATACCATTGTTATAATCAGATTTAAACAAGAAATCTTGCCTACAGTTAAATTAATTTAGCTATTTAACAGTTTCTAAATCTAAAGTATTGTAGTGAGCAGTGTGTAGGAAAAAACACCTGGGAACTAATGCTGATATGATGACAACACAAAAAAAACTACAGTATGCCTTCAAGGAGGGTAATTGTGTAATGGCGCCCTAACACCATTATTGTAAGAAAAATTTAACCTTTACCCCGACACACTTAAATGCCGCACACCTACACTGTCTGAACACAAAGGCACACTGGGAAAGGGGCCTGGGCTTAGAGCAATCTCTTCTTTGCATTAAATACCAACTGTGTTGCTTTTTTTATCATCTTTTTATCATCATCATTGCTAATATACTGTAGCTCCATAAGCAGTCCGTGCTCAGTAGGTGAATAGTGCATTATGTCTTTTTGCATCATATTGCCAGAGATCAATCAATGTTCGACAATCGTCTAATCAGGGGTTTTGAACTACCTTGTGCACGTGCAAAATACTCATTTGTCTGAGCCTGGCTTGAGTAAGCACAATGTTTTTGAACCTCAAGTAGGCTACATTTGCGGAACGCATTAAGCCTAAATTGTAAGATCATGTTAATTCAAGTTAAGATACTGTATTTTATTTAAGCCTGGATATTCTGAGCTTGCTTCTTGGAGTATTCCATTAAGCCAGGAGAGTTAATGCATAAGCTACCTTGGCTACTCAGCAAGGATTCTTCTTAACCACAGTAATGGAACAGAACTCTCACTTAAATTAGTGAAACATAGAAATAAGCCAGAATTTTCCTACTGTATATCTAACTTGATAAAATACCCCCATGGATATTCTGAGCTTGCTTCTTGGAATACCCCCCTGGCTCTATAAATGAGAACACCAAGTGGTGCAGATCACACCATACAACACTACCACAGCCTTGGCAATGTGTGTCCAATTTGGGGGGCAGGGCTTCTGGGTGGAGCACCATGTGGCATTTAAGGGAGAGGTGATTTTGTTTTGATCAAGTTCAAATATTAACATTCTCTCTCCAGCATCACTGACTCCACCTTTAATAGACACTTAAGCAGTAATAATACATACTCTTAAACAGTCAATACATTTACAGTGTGTGACACTACATCTGTATTGTTGTATGAAAAGTATTAAGTCCAGTTCTATGTTGTGAATGGCTTTAATTTGACAAAAACTAATTTTTTTCATCATTCATCATTTTTTGCTTGACCCAGACTCGCTCATGAGGATTTTTAAATGCCAGCAATGGCAGAATTAATTATGTATTGGCCAAAGATGAAGACCTACATCACAGGAAAGGAAGAACGTGGCATGCAATTATACTAATGTTAAAAATAGAAACACGTCCCACATCCATCACCTGTCTTTAAGAATTACAATAGTGTTGGCCTCATTATGATCTCTGGTTAATCTTAATTTGCACAGTCTATACAGTATATATTTTTGGGCTGTAACATCTATGGATGGATGGACGGATAGTTCTGGGACTAATAGAGAATCTTTTGTGAAACAAATGACACCTTCACCAATTGCCACAGCTCGACATACTAACACCGGCAGAGGAATGTTTGAATTTGAAATCAAAGACGATTACACAGAGGGGGGCGCAATTAACCTGGCAAACTCCTGCTGGCAGTGCATCTTTAAGACTTCATGGTGTTTCTAAGATCAGTTACCTCTGCAATCCAGTATTTTTATTTCACCTGCTCAGCTCCCTTTTTTCAAAAATGAGTTTCCATTGGTCTTTTGTTCCATTTGATTAATGGCTGTTTGACTGTAGAATAGTCTGCTCTGCTGATGCAGTAGCACCTTTTGATGTGGCCTTTTAGAACTAATGATTGTACCAAGCTCTTTTAAATAACAAAAAATAAAAAAACATATATAATATTTTGCTTTTTAATGTATACCAACACATTTTTTAATTGACAAAATCAGCATGCTGGCGTATAGTCAACAATTATTCCTAATATTCACCATGTTTATGTTTCTTTGGTCAGATCAGCCATCTATTTGGGAGCAGCCTAAAGTTCCATGCAAATCTTCAGGGGTTCTGGCCACAGATGACACACAGCTGTGGACATCAAAACTGGCAGGTGAGAAACACTTGTGCACTTTATCAGTGTGCTGACTAATTAGGCATTGCAAAGATGGGGATTGATTACCCCGGACACACGCCAGGATCCAGAAAGCCCAGCTGAAGTAAACATTTCCCTTTCCTGCTCTGAATGATGTGATGGTGGTTTTACCAGTGGGAAGAGGGGGTCTCCCAAACCACAGAGCAGAAAAGAAAAACACAGAGAACAAAAACAATTCCAGCTGACATTATAAAGAGGGCTCAAGTCCAGACATAGCCATGCTCAAATGTGCCAAATAGCTATAAATCAGAGTAATGTCTTCTCTAAATAGAATAACCTATTAATATAGCATTTAATCTATCATTCTAATTAATTTAAAGGACTGGTTCACGGTTGGGTTGCATTCACATATTTGGTGTTGTTGTTTAGGCTTTAATTGTTGCCCAATAATCTGAATTACAATCTGAAACAACAACAATGTACATTTCTCAGTGAGATTATTTGCTATACAAATGTGCCATTATAAATTGTGTATATAGACACATGGTTGGCCAAGTGAGTATTAGGCCGCCTACCTCTTTGCATAAGTTATTAGTGGTGGCTTTAGATGTTGGTAAACGTATGCGATCACGTCACACATAAATGTTCCAGACATAGTTTCTCGCTCATTAGGAGTGAATTGGGCTCACTGACGTCATCAAGCACACAGCAAAGGATAGGCTATTCTGATTTCATCAGTGTTCAATCACAGACAATTCACAGCTTGTATGTCTCCCTGGGAATCAGACAGCACATATATCTACGTCCTGAAGTGTCAGTGCTTGAATTATCTCTTAGAATCTCGATAAACGACTGTAGCCTGAGAGAGAGAGAGAGGGAGAGAGAGAGAGAGAGAGAGAGAGAGAGAGAGAGAGAGAGAGAGAGAGAAAGAGAGAGAGAGATTTTTGTCCGGTGCTTTTCAGCGATGTGTAGGATATTGTTTCACACCAATGACTCAATAAAGATGATCACACAATGAAGGCTATTAAAGATAACAGCAATTGTGCTTCGATTATTTAGGATATTAAAGATAACAGCAATTGTCCTTCGATTATTTGCCGTGGGGTTTGACAATGAAAACGAGAGGAGGAGCAATGAGAGAACGCCAGGGCATACGAACCTATTGAAAGAGCTGAATCAAGAAAGGCGTTCCAGCCAATGGTTCCAGCACAGACTTGGAGACTAGAGTAGTACGGTAGACAACTGTGTTGTGCAGGAACAATTACGACGTATATGCGGCTATTTCATGTGGATTATTTCGGAAGGGCTACATCAATTTGAAGAGAGGGAATCATTGACGCGCACAACAGAAGCGATCTGCGAAGACTGGATCACTACCGTAAGATAACATCGCCGAATGGTTTATTGCCCCGACGCTATAAGGTTAGCTTGCATTGCTGGTTCTATCGCTCGTCAGGCGCCTGTTGTTTGAGTGGGTCCGTTTTACACCGATTGTGGGCTCAGGCTATTCTTTGGAGTGAAAATATCCATTACACCGGTCATGTTTAACAGTTGTCACACACACAGACTGCTGACCCTATAACACATATAAATTGAGTGATTCTTATGACTGTAAAGCTTCTTATCGTGTCGCAAAACATAACAGTGGGCTAACTAACGTCAGCTACTTAATTTTATATCAAGAACACGTGCTACATGGCTAACTGCTATGTTAGCGAGCTAGCGGCGCTAGCTTGTAAGTCAAATATGTAACACGAGAAATTGTATGTTAGTGTGTGCAATATCGCGTCATTTAACATGTTCTCAGTGATGATTATCGTTTAAATCGGCCCTGAGAACATTCTAAATTGAATCGCATATTCAAGTTAGTCGTGTTACTATCCACAAAGGCACAAGCTGTATTTGTAAACATTTGTTTTGATTTACTGTAGGGCACTACGGTGCAGATGGGTGACAGGCAGCTAGTGACAGCCAAAGTGATATGACACGTCTTGTCAAAACACTATTTTGTGTTATGAATGCGTTAGCTATTTACCAATAGCTATACCTAGATTTGTATGGTGCGGTAGTTAACCATGAAACGTACTATCCAAACTACTGTAGTGGTACCGTACATTGACACTTATAGTTGTGTGGTTTAAAACATTTTAAATCTGCGTAATAAAACCACATATCAAACTTATCTAAATTATTAGTTGTCTTGTATTTTCTTCGGAGCAAAGCAGTGATGTGTAAAAGCAAGCATAATGGCATTTATCTACTACTCAACGCTAGCATGTGACGTGGTTTCTCATTAACGCCCATAAAGAAACATAGTGCAGGCGTATTATGTCTCCAGATGTTTTTATTGCTTTTTTAAAATCCAATCACTAGTACACCTACTTCACAATTGTTTACAATAAGTATTTATCTGTCTACTTGTTTAAAATCTATATCATGCATAATAAAAAATTGAAATGAATCGTCAAATTTGCGTAGTTGGAAAAGAGGATTCATATTTTATAAACCACTCAAATGAGCCATAATGTCAATATCATTGTGGACAAGGAAACCTAACCTTTCCATGTTATTGTCTTTTTGATTTATGTAGACATGACGTTCAGTGTAAACCTTGTTCACACAATGTACCAGTCTCCGTACAGTCATATCAGAATACAACGACAGAATACAGACTAAACATGGTTTGGTTCAAACTGTTTATAGGCAAATGAAAAGGAAGACGAATACATATGCTCCATACCTTTTTATTTTATAAGGCCAAGATCATATTTTCTGTAGTTTTCTTAGGATAAATGCCACATCACTTGCCAACTGTTTAATTACAGTAAATGGCTGAATAAAATAATATTCAGCACAGACTATAGTTTTAGTACAAATACACATTTTGAATCATTCAGGTCATTTCAAATAAAAAATGCTAGCCAGATATGATTTGAGTAACTGTTAATTTTAATGAAAATCACAAGGCCTTAGTAAGAAATATTTATCTATTGTGCCTTTTGTGTTTTAAAATCACACACCTCTACCTTTTATTAGCAGTGGTCATCTGTAACAAAGTCTGAACTTAATCATGTATACATGTAGGGCTGAACTATTAATCGTTTTCAAATCGATATTGCGATTTGAACCAATGTGATTAGCAAATCGCAAAGCAAGCGATATATATATGTGCATCTAACACTTTTTTTTTTGTAGTGTCAATGGTTTTATTTGCATGCCGTCACCCTTGTTTGAGGGCAATTCTAACAAATCAGGCAGTGCTCCTACCAGTCATGGTCTGAAATTCAAGATGACTATGTCTATGTTACGTAGCCTACACGGCACGTGAAACACAAGGAAATACATTTGTGGGAGCTCTGCTGAAAAACAGGCCTGTGAGATGATATTTTGATATTTTAACATAACATGCAAAGCTGGAGGAAAATGCAGTCACTGTGAAACTGCCTCCCAGCCACAATCCTTTCTTCAAACTTGCTCACAGAATAGCGAGATGGTAAGAGTAAGAACAGCTGTATAGTATTATTTACTTGCTAGTAGATTGCACCCGGTAGACTGTGTGGAGAGTGTAAAGCTCAACTCAAACGGTTAAGTGTCATGATACAGCACAGCTGGTCTTTTTCCATGCTTTTCCTGAATCTTGCCACCAAAGTGCCATGGAGATGGACACTGCCATCTCAGTCCTAGGGACAGCACTGAGACTAATGTTGAACAGCTGTAGGATTTGTTAGAATCATAAAATGGAAAATGGCCTGAGTTGTGTCAGCAGGTCATATGAGGATAGTTGTTCTCTCACACGCACGCACGCACCAGTCTCAAAATGTAACAATGTTTGTTCAGTTTAGATTTTGGAACTGTACACTCCCCCACTTTCTCTCTCTATTATGGACACCACTGTGGCTGTTGTTCCACAAGGGAGAGCACTGGGGATACCACCCTAATGGTGTTTAGCACTGATCCCATACCTGCCATTATGTGGATCTCACCAGAGCCACAGCAGGATTTATGGAGAGGTGTTCACAGCATATTGGCCAAAAGGACAGCTTTTGTCTGTAAGAGTTCTTCAGCCGAACAAAACTTCAAAGGGCATATATTTATTGAGCATAAATAGATGTCAATGACCTGATTTCTACTGTGTATAGGCATTGATGGTTTTGCCCACCCAGAGTAAAAAATGCATTTGTTCAAAGCCTTTTTGAAAGGAGCTACTTCTGGTGAAGTATTTTGATGGGAATAGTTATGTATAGAGAATATGTCACGATAACTATTTTTGTTGGGCAATATATTATACATATACAGATTATTCCATCAATTCATTGAGTTATCTAATCATATTTAAGCATATCTAATTATATTTTAAAATATCGAAATTTATATCGATATTGCAATTTTCATGATCAATATCGCAATATCACATTTGATCAATATCGTGCACCCCTAGTTCAAAGTTATAAATATCTAGTGAAACACTGCGTAATACGCTTTTTTCGAGGCTCGCCGAATCGCTGTGATCACCTTACTTCTCTTCTTCCCCTCTCTCTCAAACGCGCTCGCAGACACGCACACAGGAGCAAAATACACTCCTGCTTTTGCCACATCACACCATCTCGACGTCTATCTGGCAATGCAATCAATGCATTATGCTAACGTGATGCTAATGGAAAAATTAAATTACTTTATAGTTTACTGCTCGTGCTCACTCACTTTGCTGTACCAGTAGTAGCTTATCGTGCCTATCGTGATATGGTTGGTTGTTCGCTAGCTGACAACAGTCGCGTCTGTAGGGCTGTCGCCGTGAAGAAAATGTCCTTGCGGTAATTAAGGGTGCCCCAATATCGCGGCCTGCAGTGTTATTGCCATTTTTTTGTTTGTTTTGAATGGTCAAGTTCGTTGCGCAGAGATTCCGAAATAGTGAGTCTGGGTCATTTATAGACAACGTGATCTCAGTCCGTGGTGAGACAATTGTGCAACATCATAGGCTTTCTACCAGTTTAGTAGGCCTATTAGTTATCACGTGTAACTTTGTCTGGCAGATGTTGGGCCAAAATATCAAATGGGACTAATTAATTATTAAATTAAGCATATTAAATAAAGCATATTAAATAGCGTAAGATCAAAAGCCTATGGCGCGCCAAGCCTAGCCTATGGTACACCACCTTGATTTAGGTAGCATGTAGACAGAAAGACGTGATGCGGTGATGGCACAGTTTTGGTTTAACCCGAAAGATTAGGGGACAATATATTCCATTTTCTTTCCCACACGAAATGCAGATATGTCCCAAAAGAATCACTCGAGTGTGTCTACGATGCGCTTCCCAGACTAAATACACAGCACTTTACTAAACTGTAGTACTGTTGTAAAGTGCTGTAAAGCGTAATGTCCGAGTGTCGTAAATACATACACACCCAAAGGCTACAACCATGGATATATATTACCGTATTGGTCCAAATATAAGACAGTGTTTTTTTTTCTTTAAATGCGTCTTAAAAAGTAACGTCGCCTTACATTCGGGGTCTAGACAAATGGCGTACATTACTTGTAAGATAGTTTTTGCACTCATCTACCGTGCCTTGCTATAAGCATCTACAAGCGTCTTGAACAAAGCGTCTCAAAAATAGGTCAAGTTAAACAACTGAGGAAGAATTACGATGCTAATTTTAAAATCATTGTGATTAATGCAGCAGAGTCATCCAACAACTCTCAAGCAGCCAAGAAATCTGGTGTCACTGAATGCAATGTTCAAAAGATGGAGAGCACAAAAAGACAGACTTAG
>JAODOY010056012.1:0-17970 GCA_025399855.1 Forbesichthys papilliferus | reverse complement strand
TTCGCAGCTCATTGCTGCCTCTCATAGTCCATTGACGGCACTATTTTTCAGATCGGAGTATAGGTATATTTTTCCGACGGTACATTTAGCAAATCGATGTATTTAGTAACCGGTGACGTCGGTTACATCGACTAATCGTCCCAGCACTAGTCATAACCATGTGTAACAATGTCAATTATTATGCGCTACAACCATAAATTACGTAAATATTACTTAGTTTAGTTTACAACTAAAAAACATCTCCTGCGCCACTGGTGTGGACAAAGACATTCCTTTACATTGGAGTAAATACTGTATAGTACAGTAGGAGAAGGGGAAACATATCTCTACATGTAAATTAAGCACTGCCTTTGTTTGAGTCAATGGGAGAACAGGTGTTATAAACAAAAACACATATAGGTCATAGGAAGACATGGAAAACCTGATGCTTCCCTTTTCTGTCCGATTTTCTGTTTAAAATATACCTAAATGCATAAAAGTATACCATTTGGTATACCATAGTATACCAGCGGTGTAACGGTACACTAAAGTCCCGGTTCGGTTCACACAGCGGTTCAGAAGTCACGGCTCTGTACCTTTTCGGTAAATTACACAGTACGTTTTTGGATGCAAGTTGCTCAACTAAGCGTCATGTGTTAACTGAAAGTTTTAGTGACAATTTTGCTTATTTTTTTTAATTATAATTATAACATATATGTTTATTAGAATTTTAGACTTTGTGAATTTTTGTTATTAGATTTTAAATAAAATAGTTAAGTAAATGTTTGTGTTCATGAAATTGTTTTAATATTTTAATAAAAAAATACTGCAGGCAATAAACATAATATAAATTGAATAATTAAATCATGGCTCCTCTCAACCCCCAAATGTTCTCAAATGTTGTTGAAGTAGGAAGTTGTAAAGATGCCCCCTGTAACGCAAATCCTACTTTGATCCATGAGTGACAGGCCTCTGCTAATATGACAGCCAGACAGAAAAGGCCTAATTACGAATAACAACATGATCCAGCTTATTGTGTCAGGCTGGTAATAACACTGTGTGCAGTTCTACACACACATACACACACACCTACACACACACACACACACACACACACACACACACACACACACACCTACACATGCACACAAAAACAACAACAAACACACACGCACACACACGCACACGCACACACACACACAAACAACAACAAACACACACACGCACACGCACGCACGCACACACACACAAAATCAACAGCAAACATACACACGCTTACATATTCCCGTTAAACCGTTTTCCATGCAGTATCAGAGTGAATTTGAATGTTTGTGTTATTCCATGTGTACGTGTGCATATACAGTATATGTATGTACTTGCATGGGCATGCACACATGCAATTTAACTTTACTTATATTTCATTTTTGGTATCTAGTCATAGTCAAAACACAAATGTGTCTAATTCTCATGTGGTTAATTTGCATAAACTTGAGAGGGTTTCCTCTGTTTTATGTTAGTCTCTACAATTGATCTTGACAGATGACCACAAAAAGACTGCAGTGTTTACTTGCGTTTAAGGCACAACATGTTTTGGCTGGTTGATGACCTTCAGTCAAGTCAAGTCAAGTCAAGTCAATTGTATTTATATTACCCTTAATCACATTGCAGTGTTAAAGGGCTGTACAGCATACATTTCACATGGAAACAAACAACACCCCCTTAACCTGCTCCTCCCCCCGGGCTAGGAAAAACTTCCAAATAACACATGGGGGAAAAAAGGGAAGAAACC
The DNA here is from genome assembly GCA_025399855.1 of Forbesichthys papilliferus. Taxonomy (NCBI): domain Eukaryota; kingdom Metazoa; phylum Chordata; class Actinopteri; order Percopsiformes; family Amblyopsidae; genus Forbesichthys; species Forbesichthys papilliferus. The sequence continues at coordinate 16,202 of JAODOY010056012.1, read as the reverse complement.
TTGTGAAGGGACCACAGAGAATGTGGAGGAATCCACCCCTCCAGGACCTTTAAGAGGCAATAAGTGATGGTAGGCTAACCAAATTTAGCATCAATACTATGTATGTAATACTATTTTCACATTATGCCACACTTAAGAACTTCCACATCGGAACGATTTCAAAGCATTTAGCAATTTGTGAAATAAGAGTGCTCTGTCAATTGTGACATTAACAGACGCCACAGAAGTCCCAGTTCAGAGTAAGTGACACTGTCAGACGCCACTTGAGTCCCAGGTCCAAGGAAATGTCCAATAGCACTAGACACTACCAGGACCGCTCAACAACCGTAGCGCATGTCTGAATTGGAGACTTGGCTTCTGCAGTAATAGCCACCGCCATCCATACATTGTCCGGGACCATGTCAGCATCACCTCTTTACAACATTCCTCCACCGAGCAGGAGATGACCAACAAACATCCATTTGAATCTGCACCCAGTTCTCTTTCCCAGCGCAGGGAACATCGCCATCGACATGCTATCCTTTACCAAGGCAGCAACTTCCCCCAATGACATCACCATTCTGGGGCCGCATCATCCACACAGCCTGCTGGACCTGCAGCATCTCCCATCCACCACACTCGGAGAAAAAGAACGAGAAACGAGGGCCAGAAACACACAAAGACGACACAGAGCCTAATGTATAGACATTTTGGTCACTAAACAGAGGGGAACATCCATTGTTGCTAACTAAATGCCTTACTGTACAGGTTTTTAGTTTGATTTTGAATGTAGAAACAATACTAGCACCTCTAACATCAGCTGGTAGGGAGTTCCACAACAGTGGTGCCCTATGTGAAAAGTCTCTAAATCCTGCAGACTTCTTTTTAACATTAAGGATGGATAGCATGCCAGCTAGCTTCAGTGCTTTGTCCTGTTCTTTTTATTTCTATTTTTTAATCTGAAAGACACTAAATGGTGAAGGTGGAAAGCATTTTGTCTCATGGTTTGAGTAAGAAAATAATGATAACAACAAAAATAATTTTAGGAAAGGGATGATTGACAAAGGAATGTGTTTGAATATATCCAACTAATTAGCTATCAAATTCAGAACAGCGCAAAACAAAACACTTTGTTCCACCCCCGTTACAAGCTTGATGTCTGTGTGTTTCTCATTAAAATGAAAACTACACTTATTGAACTGTATTTTAGTGACCTAACTGTATTTTAGTGACCTATGCAAAAGTGCTGCCTCATGTGCTGCCTCCTACGTATTTATATACATTATTGTAATTTGGAGATTATTTGAATCAGTGCAAACTCTTGAAATAGGGACATAATGCTATTTGTTCCTAATACATCATTAAACCATTCTAGTTTATTCTAGGCTTGCCCAGAACACAGCACAACTCACGCCAATGCTGTACATCACTACCAACTTGGGGTAGCCTTGGGGGCTAGACCAACATCAGTACAGTACGACGCCAACATCACTAACCAGAGCAGGTCTACAAGCCTGGCCATTCACTACATTCACCAAATATCTCCTTGCATTTCGCTAGCTTTCCATTCTATGTACGTGTTGAAAAAAAATATCTGATACGTCTAAACAGCCCAGGCTCTGCAAATAGGAACATAAACAAAGTGGCAAACACCGCCCACATCAACAAAGCCGTAGTACTACGATTTGCTTTACAATGTGATTCAATGTGTGTAGCGGCACCGCAGAGGGCGCAGAGAAATATTGTTTTGATTTGAGCTCGAATTTAGCAAGCGTTCTCATGAATTAAACAATAATATTATAACGAGATAGCATTTTAGGCCTGTTAAGCAGAACGCTTTGTAGCACAACAATCAACACTGAAAACAGTAGTGAAACCCTAATAGTGTAGGATTTGCGAGGTTGAACCTTTACTTAGAATACTTTATATCCAAAAACAAGTCTAACATTCACAGGGAGCAGTTAAAAGCAACTGGGCCTAAACCAATAGGGGAGGTTTTGAAGACACGCCAGATGGTATGTTATACAGAAGCATCTGGGAAGCTGTCCATTCAAACTGTTTGGAAAAGGGAAGGCACTTTCAAAAAATAGTTGGCAGATTATTGGCTGCACCATCTGTCTATCATTGTCTATCACGGGCTCATACCTAAACCCGTAGCTGCCAGTGGTTCAGACAAGACAATGCTGTATGCATGGTCTTGAAGCTGGGCAAGATGGCTTCTCAAGTTAGTGTGATCTAGTGAATCCAGCGTCCTTGGAAGCTAATTAGTTGGTGATGTAGGTGAATGTGAACATAAATGAACAAAGGACATCTCTATTATAAATACACACTGGTGCACATGGTGTTGATTTCCTTATCTCTCTTAAGTGAGCTTCATTTGAATGACTTTGGGCTCATGACAGATGTTGAGAAAGAGTATTCTCCTCCACACACAACGCTGTTACCCCGTCGCGCCCCTCGTACTGTACACATGCTCAAATGCTTGTAGGTGCTCATAAATACATGAAGTCACACACTCGGGTGCATGCAAACACACGCACAGTGAGTCAGGGAGCCGACAGGTGAGAATGGCTTGCAGCTAGGCTAAAGGCGGCTCACAATATAAACGGGTCAGTTCTCCTGAGGAACAGGGGTTTTTCAGTGTGTTCCGCCAGACAAACAAAAAGTACCTGTTACATCACTCAGTAGAACCTTTTCTTCATATTTTTAGACTGTGTTTCTCTCCACATTGAGACTCACAAATAGCCGAGTGCATCCTGTAGTGTAGACTGCTGCATCTACTTTTATTCTTTGAGAAGGGGCTGAGTAGGTAAATGCTTATTTTGTTATGTTCAAACTATGTGTGGAGAGAAGCATTTTAGTGAGCTTCAACTTATTTAATTAGTAATGTGCATGCATAGGCTATATTATTAGTTAACAGAGAGACTCTGTTATTGTGTTTGATTCCGGTCATCCCCAGTACTTATAGAACATATGGAATATATTAAGGCATAAAAGGTAGACTGTGTTGACTATATCAAAAACATCAAATTATTCTGCACTCATATTCAGAAGAGTCATCCAAGTTACTAATTTCTAAGGAAGTTGTACCTTATTCTTAAAATCAGATCATTTACCACCATGTTAGCTAATGTAAATGACTCGAAGGCTAGCGGGTTGGGAACACGGCATGATGCTGTATACATTCTCCAGTCAAGCCTGCATGGGTGGGTATGGCTCATATCAGAACAGGCATTCTCGAGTATGCAATCGAACAGGCAGGGAGGTCTGAAAGACTTGTGACTATATTGTTGTGCCCATGGCGTGCTGGCCAAAGCAAAGCAACAGCAGCTGCCACGTTCTGGGCGTTTCTGGCAAACAATGCTTCCTCTTGAAGGGGGGACGATGAATGCTAGTTCTTACAGTGCCACTTGATCCAATCCTATTTCTTTAAATACACTATCTCAGTCTAAAAAAATGCTATTGCTTGTTTGTCCCCCAATGATTGCAGAATCATCACTGCTGCAATTGTATCTGCAGAGTGTCTTTAAGGCAGCAGTAACATCTGTGTCAAATGTCTAGCTTCATGTTTCAAGTATCTGATGGTCTTGTAGCATGAGATGGCTTGGTGTAAACCACCCCAGTACACCTTGAGACATGAGTCCCCCCAATATATTGCAGTGAAGGCCAAGCAGAGACACAGGCTGCTATTTGTCTTTGGTATGATTTGGCATGGTTTGACACGTGACCTTCCCGTGTCTGAGTTAGTCAGGCCTAGACTCAGACTCTTAATTACTTTTTGAAAGGCAGGCACTGCTTGAAACAGTAATGTAACAAAGATGATTATTGTATCAGGCCTGCATATACTTGATCATATGACATATTTGTGAGCCTTTTATCAATTTGTCTTAATTTTTCCCATTGAATTGATTTTTAACGGTTAAACACATAAATAATTGTGTTCTTGCATATTGTAAAATAATTAATTTATTTGCAGTAATATGTGCAAGATTTGGAAGAGAACCTTATCATAGCCTTAGCTCGCTGGGGATTAATCACAATGCATCTTAAAAAAACACTTTATTTTTCATTGTTGCATCGTGTCAATTTATTTATTGCTTATTTGTTTACTTGCCTGCACTTTATATCAACCCTTAGAAAAGCCCTTTCTACAGTTTGTGATTTTCTCAAAGCCTGGTCAATATCTTTATCTGATCATCACTGTGGCCATTTCATCTCCTCCTCTGCTCTCTCCTAATTCCACAATCTTTCCTCTATCTCCTGTAACAACACAACGTGACTGCCTCTCGAGTTTAAAAGGAAAGATAACCATGTTGAGCCCTGGTGCTTTGCAGATCATAGGTGTGAGTGTGTCTATGTTCTTAAGGCTCATGTTTTCTATCCTCACTATGCTATAATTTGTGGGCAATATATATCAACCATACAAATGTATTGCACAAAACTGTGTATGTTTATTCCAGTCAACAACATGTTTTACTTATTTAGGAAAACTTTTATTTGTTATTTGTTGATATTATAGTTTTAATCAGTGTTGGGCAGAAAAGTAGTTTAACTAGTAGCGCCAAGTACTACAATTATTATGTGAGTACATAATATATTACTGTAGGAGCATGTCAACATCTTCTGATACACATCACATTAATAAAATAAAAAAATATACCATATTACTGTTTTATTACATTATCCAAACAGTAGGCCACAGTTTAGCTATTTTTAAACAGGTGTGGGTTGTATCTTGGCAAGTACATTTTTAATGTAATTTGATTAACTCTGCCAAAAACCACTTGGTAAAGTTGTTTGTTTGTGTTGAGTTAATGGTACTTGGTACTGTATACTGAACTTTATTGCAAACTGCACACAAAATAAGAATGTCAAAACAAATGGAAAGAATTATTGGTAAAGACTATATGACCAAGACATTGTCTTCTGTATTCTTGGTAATATTGTAGACTAGAATGGTAATAAATCAAATCAGATAGAGTCAAATAGTAATGGTTTGTCTATGAAAGCAATACAAATATGCTGTCAGTTCCTGATGTAAGAAGAGTCCTTCCCTGAGCCAATGTCTTAGAAGGCTTTGTATTATTAAAATGAAATGCATTTAATTTGCAAATAAGATCATATAACGTAATAATGTAGTAGCACAGATAAAAGACAAAATAAAAAAAGTATATTGTTTGCAAATAAGATAATTTAAACTAATAATGTAGTGGCACAGACAAATTCAACATTACAATGTGCATTACACATTGCAATGCATATCCAATTATTCATTTTTATCCCTTTAAATTCCTTCACAATTATAAGGCAACATGAAAGTAATAAGATTGAAGGAGTTACCAATGTTTTGATGATCAGTTGATGCCAATGACACTCAAGAGCTTCTCCAGGTGTCAGGTTGTGTAAGCGCTAGCTCCTAAAACACACATGTAATGGATCCATCTGTGGACTCGAACCCGGAGCTCCGGGGTAAAAGACGGGCATGTTAGCATGGAGGCTAACACATATTAGCTCTAGCGTTTATCACTGGATCATCACTTACTTCTATGTCTTATCTGCTGCACATTGTTACACACAGTATGCTCAGTCCCCTCTTATGGCCTTTCATTTTCACAATACATTTTACTATGGACATATATGCAGAGTTGGGCAGTTGTTAAACTACATTTCTGAGCGGTAGCGGCGCTGTTTTCTGAATCAAATAGCTTTTCAGTAGCAAAGCTCTTTTGTTGATCAAGTAGTGCGATAGCGTCCACAGAAGCTAAATGTTCCCAAGCATTTCTGAATCTGCAGCTCAAGCTTAAGTCTGCTACAACTGCTAAGAATCAGTATGTGATGCCATCACATACACGGACCTAGGCTACATGTGTAGTCGACAGAAGCACTTCGGTATGACGGTGATGCCGTAGACGTAGGCCTACCAATCACTGTGCTGATGCCTGAGACTTTGATGCAGGGGTTTGAGGGGGAATAAAGACAAGACTGAGTTTATGTGGTAGAAAGAACAGTGAGAGCAGAGAACATAGCTTATTGTTTAATAAACAATTGGGGATAAAATGTATGAAAAAAATAGCTTAAATGTAGTGAACAAACTTTGCCGTGTTGCTGTAGCTTAGTTTGCTACATTTCTCTTGGGGGTAGCTTCAGTATAGTGAAGCTTAATTTAACTTAGAGTAACTGGTAGCTCAGCTCACTACATTTTCAATGTAGCTTGCCCAACACTGCATACAGTATATGTATGTACATATGTATTCTACTACAGAATGCCAATTCACTTATGGGAAGACAGGCAATGTCCACACATTATCAGAAAGAAAGAAAAAGAAAGCATCAAAATAAAGCCGATGCATTAAAGATTGACATTTCAAAAGCAAAATTCTGTTACGCTAGGTATGACAAATGCAGCCCCTGTTGCTATGTCTTTATATATCTTTCTGTACTGCAGTTGTGTGCCATCCCTTCAGTGAGTGTTTTTAAAATAAAAATTGATTTGAGGTATCAGAATATAGAAAGTGGTACGCTTTTTTTAGTATACAGTAAAGTGTGTTATTAGTAATGAAAAAAGGAATTCAGGTTATACAGTATTCTACTTCGATTGTTTAAATATTTGTTTTAGTCACACATCCCAAAACATAGTAGGAGGTGCCTATTTATAAAACAAATGTTAGCATATACACCAAATTGTTTATTATAACAGCAAACATGTCGGTTCAGTACAATTCATGTATGCTAAAGGGCTCCCTCCGTCACTCAAGACAAGACAATATAATTATTGGTTATGTAACATTCCCATTGTGTTTTTACTTCTATATGTGCCGTCTCTGCCACCCACATCCTACAACATAATAGGAGTAATGCTTATGCTCTATTTTGAGTTCTGTCTGCTAATTGCAAATACAAGGGCATGGATGTGGTTGTCTTTAATGGTTTCTCTATGCTTGGCTGCTGCACATTGTTTTTAACTGATGGCGATGCTGTGCCACAATTCCATGATGTGATCAGTGAAGGATAGCAATAGGACACACGCACACACACACACACACACACAAACCACACAGTCTACAATAGTAGACAATAGCACATACACTACTCCAACTGAAGCCCAGAGTGAAGGTCCTTGCTTTTGAGGGGCTGATAAGAGCAGGTGAGTGAATCTTCATCCTGCCCGTGTTATTTTGAAGCCATATTCTCACTTGCATTTTCACTGGTTACTGTCAAGCCCATGTTCTTTCTATTGCTCTGCTGCCTAAAGCGTCAGCCCTCCATGAAATCTAGGGAGTTTGCTTTTCCTTCATGGGTCCTCCAGTCTCTCTCTCTCTTTCTCCTTCTGTGTCTTTGACTCTTGTCTCTCATTCCTTCCTCGCTGGTAAATAATGCTTTTTCATCCCGTACATTCTCCAGCTCAACAGTGTCTTGAAAGCATTTTATGAAAATAAGGAGCTGTTTGAAGTCACTGCATATTTCCAAGTCTTGAATCTCTTGGACTTTAACTTCAGCTGCTCCTCCCCTGTTTCTTTGACACAGAGCCATACACGGCGTACATTTAATTCATATTCCTTTGCACTCACTTTTACTGTTCTTTGGCACAAGTTCGCAAGCTCTCTTAGTAGCCTCTGTATCTTCTTGCCACTGGCACATTTGAATGAGATAGAATAATTAAGTGTTATTTCATTACCGTAGATATTTGTCTTAGATGGTGTACATGGGCAAAATGGGTGCTATAATTATAGGGCTGGAACTTTGCAAGTCAAACCTTTCAATGCGGATTCAATTAGTGTTATCGTACTTACCGTGTATATGCACACACACACACACACACACACACACACACACACACACACACACACACACACTCATGCATGCACACACTGATTCATAACGCTGTTTTCAGCCACAGGGAACATCTTTATCCACATAACTAGATTAACTCACGCAGAGCTCTGATCTGCTTAATTTGGAGTCAACCCACTTATACCTCCTTGATGTCATCTGAACGGTGACATTCCATGTCATTGTAATGACCTTGGGTTGGTAACATACATTTGGACCTTTCTCTCTTTCTATCTTTTCCTGTGCCGATTGACTCTGTTTGGCGCACAGTTGCTTTTTCACGTGTAACATAAAAATATGATCCCTGGCCAGTGAACAGATGGCCCGTATACAGCCTGCACCTCCCAAAAGGAAGAACATTCATTTTAGCTAAATGATAAAATGTTTTACCAAACGTAATGAACTCCTTCTGGCTGCAGTACTTGGCAAGGTGTCCATGCAATATATATTGACTAAAGTCAGTTTCTTATTGCCTTGGCAATACAAAATCTTCAGCATGCCTACGAGGGCTGATATTACAATAATAAATGGAGAACTTTCCTTGATTCCTTGAGCCATGCACAGTTCCTTCAGCCTTTAAATATTTATTTATTTGCAGTTAGAGTTAATTGAGTTTACATTCCGCAAGGTTTCTTGGCCATAAGTCCACAGCAATGAGCAATGAGTCTGGGTATTATGGTTTCAATGCAACGTTCTAATACTTGTGAATTGTAATTCTGCCTGCAATTTGAATTAAACTACCAACATAAACTGTGTTGTAGTAACTGTACTGTTTTTTTTTAATGAATTTATTTTGATTTACAAAACATGTTATTTAATGTGCATTCTTACTGTACAGTGCAGTATATAGCAAACAGATTGTGTTGTTTACATAAAAAGTGTAATTATAAGTCTATTTTCCTAAGATTTTGGTCTCACAAATATTATGCTAGCAGTTTACAACTGAAAGGAAAAATTTCATCACATTCATGATTTAACATTTAACGTCAAAGCCAATTGACATATTTAGTCTTAGTCAATTACACAGCACACGTGTCATATTGCATGTAAACAAGACACTTGAGCACATTCAATCTCTAATTTACATGTGAGCTGCCCAGTTGAATTGCTAACTCGATCAATTACAGACAATACAGCAGTATCATTATTACTATACAGAGTGGGTCAGATCTGTGTTAGTGGGCCTTGACACAGGCTGAGACGTACAGTAGCACCTCTCGCACTGAGCCACAGCCCGTAAGCCTGTTCCTCTCCTGACATCTGCTGCTATAGGTGAAAACCAGCGATGGGGGAGAGGAGTGGTAATGGGAGGAGAACGAGGTGGTCAAGGGACCTGGGAGGACACACATTGTATGGAGGAAAGCGAGGGATGCACCATACCTGCATAAAATATTATGATGGCGGGAGGGAACGCACAGATGTGTATTTGTGTGTGTGTGAGAGAGAGAGAGAGAGAGAGAGAGAGAGAGAGAGGGAGGCCTGGGGGAGGACTGCTGTGCGTTTATCCTCCTTTGCAGCAGGCTTCTGAAGCACTACCTCAGGAAAAGACTTAAAAGCGGTACGGCGTCTGCTCTGCGCTGATCTGCTAACACACACACACACAAGCGTGCGAGCACATTTGTCGTCCATGTTCTAGGATCATATCGTTGCATTGCAGATGCCCCTCGTCTCCTTCACACACAGACACACCTCTGCCCACCTCTGACCAATCCACCTGGCGGGGTTCGGTTCCCAGAGCGATTCAGAGTTTAGATCGGACTATCGCACGCTTTTATTGGATACTGTCGGTGTTGTCGCCGAAAGCTGCTAACACTGCTGTAGCGGTGGCACGCAGAGCCTCTCCTTTTTGGGAACCTGTATGAATAGACTGTTCAGCCTGCTGGGAATTGAGTTGTGAAAACTCCCCCCGAGCCCCATAGCACGCTGTGGGAGGTTGAAACGCAGGGAGTCTCGCTGGCGGCTTTATAGAGACTGGTCTTCCCAGGATGAGTTTACCTGGTTAAGTCAGCCACAGTGAAAGTCGCAGATTTCAAATTATGTCAGCTGCCAAAATTGAGCTTTTTCATATTTTGGGGTCATTCTTTGTCATTAATTTGTTCATACATGTATATCATATACTGTATATATATATATATATATATATGTTTGTGTGTGTGTGTATGCTTATGTAATTCTGGATGGACAAGGGTTTTCCCTTAGCTAACTTTTGATTGAAACAGCAGCTTTTGTTCTGTTGCTGGTGCAGGGAATAGACGTTGTACTGTAGTGTGAAACGGCTTTTTAAAAATTGATTTATATGGTTAACACAACACTACATTATATTGTAAGTATGATGATCTAATTTGAGGTTTGCCATGCTCATTTGAATTGTAATATGTTGATGTCTTTAATGCAGTTTCCCTGTAGTTTTCCCTGCAAAACTGACAAAGAAAATGTTTGTCTGAAAACAATTTAAGTTAATATTTAAATGTGTATGCAACATTAAGTTACTAGCCCTATGGACCTCATTCACTTTTGCAACATTAGTACGACTTTTTGTTTTCACTGTAGAGCTACCAAGCGATTTAAAAATACATAACATTTAATATGGACATTTTTGTACTCTGAAAACACAGCTGTTTGTTTGTCACTTAAACAAACAATATGAGACGGGAGTCATGTTTCTGATATTGGGAAGGGACACGATAAACACAATGACGTATGCTCATGTCCTAATCTACGGCATAAGAAAACATTTCCTTTTGGCGAAAGTGTTTTATTTACACCAACCTTACTCCAACCTTTATGTTTACAAAACAGTTTGTTTATTGGGCAATGATAGTTTTATCCTCCCGCCCTTACTCACTTCCTTGGTACCATTTGATAGTTGAGATGAAAAGTCTATCCAAGATTAGCATAAGTCACCGGTGTACGGTAATACTGGTGCCAGGGTAAAGCTTGAGTATGGTAGACATGACAAACCTTTGGATACATACTGTACCGGTTTACATATCGAACTTATAACCTTTGTTATATACAGTATATTTATATGCTTACAACAGACAATACTTTTGTTTAACATTAACGTACCTGATATGAAGTGTGTGCTGCAAACAAGAACAGTTTTGATGATCGCCTCCTTTTGTTCTGTAGCATTTATTTAACCACAGTTGTCTTTGGATATTTTGACGGGCAGCCGATATATACGATAAAAAGTTAGTATTATTACTTCGTCGATTCTGGTACCCAACAACACAGCCCAATAACATAACTAGGCAGTCAATGTACAGTAGTCTTACGTGAATAACAGCTGCCACCAATTTATGTTTGTTTTGCCTCCAGATGAAGCCGTGACGTCATTATGGCGTTTCACCTGAGCTAAATATTTTATATATATAACAGTATAAGGTGCCCCCTCTTCTCAGGAGCAGGGTACAATAATTCAAATGCTGGTTATGGTCAGAGTACAAATCCTTTTCTTCTTTTTTGTCTATTGCAGTTTATATTTTTATTGCGCGCTGTGATGTGTTTGCGGGGGATGGGGGTCTGTGGAGTATTAATCTTTTTACCACTTTGGACCTCTACCTTTTACACTGAAAACACATCAACCTCTTAACATAGTTAAAATACTCATCCCTACTCCTAAAAGTGGAGGCATCGATAGTAAGTTAATATCTACTCATGGTCCACTTGCTGCCCGTTCTCTGTAAATGTAAATGCAAACAAAGTGGTGCAGACCGCACCACACAGCGCTCACTATACTAGCCATGGCAATGCGTGTCCTATTTTGGGGGCAGAGCTTTTATCAGCGAATCCTATGGTATTGAAGCGAGTCGACAATCTGGCTCCAGTATCCCTCAGTCCAACTCTTAACATAGACATTTTCCAGGTATTAAAGAATGCCCAATGTAGAGAAGCAGTTAGCAAGTCGAGGAGTACAACGTTTCTCACCATTGCCCTTCTTAACAATTCCGTAAACATACTTAGAACACAACAAATCATTGCTCATTGGCTTGCAAGAGTTTGCAGTACCAGCACAACTTCGAGTGATTTATCGTGGCCAGTTGCAGTTGCATGCCCCTTTCCGTTGAGATCAACAGGGTCATCTTCTGGAGCTAAACAAAGGGCCACTGGCATCATGGCTGAACTTATATGTATTTAAGTTATACTTATATTAACCTATCACTAACGATTGCAAACGGTGGGTCAGATCTCTGATGGTCCTTACTAGTATGGTCATAACACAGTAAAGTCATAGTACACAAACAGGGACATACACTGACAAAGACATTTAAAATATAAATATTAGAGCAGAGAGAACCAATAATGAATTATGGAATACAAATACCTCTGCAATTTTTAGATGATGTTACATAATTGGTTTATCTGCATACATTTTTTATATTATATCACATGTTTGCATGGTGAGACAATGATTCCACCAAAGGCTCCAGATTAAATGTGTGAAAACGTCATGGACAGAGTGGGAAAGAACATTGAAAATTATAAAAACACACAGAACTAGCATGTTTGATACACAGTAGCTGAGGAACACATCTTTCTGTAGAAACATGCTTTCCTCTTGTTGCCCACCAAAAACATTGTGTTTGCCATTAGGTTCCACGTGTATCATATCAGATGTTATCTACTGGCCCAAATATAATTTTACAGACTTCAAATCATTGATTATTTTCGAATGAATGTTCAAATATCAATTCTCAAAACAATAATGTATGTTTCAAAAATCAAATTGGGCAGGAGGACCATACAATCAACACATGCAAAAACCTCTGAAAAAAGTAGAAATTAGCCATTTTAAACAGCATTATTTATTAAATGTCTATATTTGGGTTCACAACTTTCACCTTTATTACAATTAAAATATCACTGAATAAAAAGTAATATTTTCAAAAAATCTAACTAATTATTTAAATATTGCCAATTTATAAACAAAATATGTCAATTGGTCTTTTTGCATCTGAACTTTTCAGTTAACTGTGAGTCAACCTATGAATACTCTTATTACTTACTACCAGACCACCAATAACAGTACTCATAGTCCAATATTTATGACTAAGTTAAATTAGTTCAGTTTAGATGCAGCCTCTGCATCTTAAAGCATCTCAAAGGTGAAACAAAAAACATAACGCGATAGGGTGTGTGTTGGCAGAAATGTATGAGTGTGATTCCTTATCTTCTTTCTCCCTTACTCTTTTATCCAGCACATTTCCCTGCCTGTCACATCTTGGAGACCAAGAGGACAGTTAATTGCAGTGTTCTTTAAATTCACTTGAGCTCCAAACATAAAACTCCCATACAGTAGTTTTCAACGTGTCAACCATATTTTTCTTCCCCCCTCTACTTTCATTTTCAAGCGAGGTAGGTCCACACCAATTCTCTCCCAGTTCCATTAGCAAATTGCCTCCTCCTTTTTCATGCCCTCCTCCTTTTCACCTCCCGGCTTTCCAATTAGATGTGAATCCCAGAGAATTAATTAATTGTAGACTTGGAAAACAATGAAGTTCACTCAGGGGTTCTCCACTTCTTCTTTCTGGTTCTGGGGGGTGTGGCAGCAAGATAGATTGTGAGAGAGATATAAATGGAGATGCAGCTTGGTGAAGACGGCCCGGAGGAACTGATTATAAACACTGGCCCTCTGGGCGTGTGGGCAAGGTGCACTGATCCTAATACACCAGCGGGGTGTGATATGGTTAAAAGGATGCTTAACTCCTCATTTCTAAACATAATACTGTATGTGACTTGACTATTAATAAAATGATGTGAAACGTATTCATTAATTTAATGCTCCAGTGCTATGCTTTTCGCTATAGTATTTTTGTAAGAAAAGGAAAACCTAGTTAAATAGCTGTTTCAAGATGATATAAAGACCACAATGCCTTTGTAAAGCATTGTATAAAAACATGTCTAGGCTTATAATCATACATATTTGTAAGCAGCTGCACTGCATTTGAGGCAATAGTATGTTTAATACATAATAAAAAAAAGTCAGTTACTGTACCACAGTCAATGTGATGTCCTTAATATTTTGAGCTCCTGTGTGTTCCCATCTAAAATTGTTCCACATCTAAAATCTAGTCATAATTTTAGAGCCCCAGTGGATCGCTCCCTTTCCATCTTAACATGTCCAGTCCTATGTCAGGTCTTTACATATCGAGGCTAATACCTAACTAATGAATATGGCCTTCCAGATTATGTGTTTGGGTTTGTTTACACCATCTGCTGTCACATATAATTGAATGTTATGTACAGTATTTTATGCTATAATCTCATACATTCGGAAGTATCGCAACATTTTTTATAAACTCTTCTTTTTATGAAATCTTGTGTTAATTTGGGGAATAAAAATATCACAAAATATTATCTTGTGTCATCTTATTTTCTTAAATCACATCTTAGCTGTGTTGATGTCAGTTTTAGTGTTTTATTTTTATTTTATTTCTATACGATGATAACAAAACATCAATGTGACTATGCATTATGCTGCTGTATACATGTTAAAAATTAATTTTAGATCTACTAACATTATGCGTGCGGTAATCTACAATAGTTCTATATTATAAAATGATTCAAAGCGATGGAAAGCGACTTTATGCTTCGAAGTTACAAAGGTGGTATCATGGAAATGAATGGTTAAATTATGCTACCACCAAGGACACCATTTTACGGTGCGCAAACTCAGAATTATAGGCTCTTTATGAAACATAATCACTCAAAGACAAATGGCCATAAACAGAAATACACACTATACATATATGATGCTGATTCTCTTCACATGAACAATGAATCACAAACAGCCTTGACCTGGTACAGCTACAGTTGCTGTGGCTATTTTGCCAGTGTAAACCCTTGTCTCTGCTGTTTGTACTGTATAAATTAAAATACTTTACAAAAGTAATTAGTTTACATCATATAAAAAGAAATTAGATAAATTGTAGCTTTTCTCAAAGGGGGATGCATTGAGAACACGGAAATGCGGGTGAACATGTACATTATTTAAATTCATGTTTGTATACGTAGATGCACATTGCTGTTGAATTTAGAGATTAGTGCTGTACGTAAAAATAGCCTTTAAGAATCTATGTCAGCAGGGTGCTCCAGTTTTACCATGAAATGAAGATTTGGATTTGCTAAATTAAACTGCAGTGTGTCTACTACTGTATATGTATATGTGACTTAATAACTTTTAAAGCTTAAAGCCTAATCCCAAATAGTTGTAGTTCATGGGAGTATATTTGGAGCATCTGATCTTAAATCAAATGCTGTTGGATGGGCGTTTTTAGCATTTCCTGCGCACAGGAATGACACAGGGATTTCAAATGTGTTCTTCTAACAGTTTAAAGCTACAGACAAACACAATTATAGTACCACATGTGAATTATAACACATCTGTACCTCAACCACTGACCTCTCCACCTCATAGCACTCTCACTAACTGAAGTTATGATTATGCTCTAGCACTGTATCTGCTAAGAAATACATTGGAAAAAATGATATATACTCCATGCTCTCTTAGATCATGCTCTTAGAAAACGTATCGGTTTGCTGGTATTTATGCAGCATTTATTTAGAGAATTGAATGATACACTGCTAAAATGTTGTAATAGGCCTATAGCAAGTTAGCCTTGATGACGTGCTGCTGTCATTATTCTAACATCACGTTGTTGGCTCGCCATGACTGGTCCATGACCTGCTCAGGTACAGACACATGCACTAATAATGGTAAGTGGCTCTGGTTGAATGTTTTTACTAATTACTATACCTAGAAATATATAGCCACTATTTTCACAATTTGACAAGATTGGATGGGAGAAAATACACAATAAGATTTTATGCATAGTGAATACAAGGTTTCTCAGTGTTTAGAGATCCCTAAGTGCTACAGAGGTGCAGTGAAATGCTGTTATGATTGTCTATGGAAAGCTGTACAGTATTCCACACATATAAAAATGGAGTGTTTACAAATGATGCTTGCCAATAGGACTCAATTATTTACTGTTGATTGTAGAGCATCACTGAGTTGGTAGAGCATTGCTGTGTTGGCACTGTCACTCATATGAGTAGGATAATTAGATTAGCTATTTGGGGTGGGGGGAATATACTTATATGAAATGTGCTTTTGTAATTGTGTTAATGTTAATAACTACGTTATTTATAAGCTAAACTTTGTTTAGGTACCACTGTGCATTGTTATAAAGTATGTACGCTAATATGTGTATTGACAAAGTTTACAATGTCATGATTTCAATGTCATGATCTGAATAACTGAGCTATGTTACTCCACAGTCTTTCTCTCTCTCCCTCTCTCTTTCTCTCTCTCTCTCTCTCTCTCTCTACACACACACACATATATATATATATATATATATATATATATAGGAGTCATGTTTTTCTGC
>JAODOY010055990.1:0-17972 GCA_025399855.1 Forbesichthys papilliferus | reverse complement strand
CTGTCATTTACTGTCAGTAAATGACAGCCCATCTTTAATTTAGGATTTAGATGCATTTTAGAAACCTGCTGCTGAAAGTGTGGCCTGGGTAGGTTAGACATGGCTGATGCTTGACAGTACACCTACAATACGCGTGTAAATTAATTGATTTGGATTAGCCCCATGGATCGGTTACAACTGTCCAATTGTCATCGATACCAATCCAGCTGTTTTAGTCAGTATTGCACCGATTTCTGATCTCAGTATCGTATCGGTGCCATCCCTAACTTTAAGAGATGCAAATAACTTCATCGCAATAGCTTTCTGATTCTTGCGATGAGTGGTTTGCATTTGCATAGCTGCTCTACACTCCAAATAGCTGTAAAGGCTATATCCCAGGCTTGTGCAAATGCTATGACAAACTACCGTACCCCTCTTATTTCTAAGCTTCAAAAGTACTTGCTTGTCGCCCAAAGACAGCTCTCTAGGTTTCATATTAGTTTGTCCTTTCTAAATGTGGCTTGGACATTCATAACTATTTATTGTTTAACAAATGCGGACACACCGGGGCAAGAAAGATTTGTCTTTAATACTGTATGTACCTTTGCTTACCTAAAAATATGGGTGGTCTGGTACAAAATGTTGTTTAACACATTTATATGAAAATTCAAGGAAATAAAAGCTGCAATTTGGATCTGTATTGTCTTCAGTGTATAGCAAAAGCAAAGGAATTAGCCTTGCTGATCCAATACTTCTAAAGAAGACTGTATGTATGGATTTCAATGTATAGTATACTAATCTAGTACACTAAATACAATACATATGAAAGGGTAAAGAATCATGTCCGTAAACATGGTATGTTCTATGTGTTCTATGTTCATGCCTTATATATTACACAATAAGGTGGTCTCACTTGCAGGATTATGTCTGGAGCACGGTATCTGGACTAATCCATTGAACTTCTGACAAAAGGCTTTGATTCAACGGGAGCCTGCCATGTCTCAGTCTGCCAGTTAGTCTGGAGCCTCTCTGCATCTGCTACACACACGGAGCAACGCAACGCCTCACAGCCCCTTTCTGTCCATAATAAAGCCGTAAAAATGGCTTTTCCAACACTCAGTTTGGGTAATTATACAGTATATATGTAGAGATTTTTTTTTATGTATGGGTATGGGTAATTATACAAAATATATAAAGGTATCCACCATTTTGTCCAGCTGCTTTATTAACAGCATGTGAGTGTCTATGTGTTTGGGAGTCCGTGGCGTGCGTGCAGATTCCCTCAAAACACTCTCTACTGACCCCATAGCATGGGAAACCAGGAGGCATGCCCGTCTATAGAACAAAAGGACATATACTCATGTAACCCATAACTATTTGGCTCTATTGTATGAAACGTCAGAAAATAGCCTCATGTCTAATTGTGTTACCAGATATTCTTTAGGTTTATCCATTTCAAATTGAACACAAGTGCCCTGAGAGGATAGCAAAGTGATACGGGCAGATCGCTGATTAGACACACAGCTCGACTGTTTTGTTTTGTACGTTAAAATGCCTCCATGAAGACAGATCAGCGCTGCCAAGGTCGTCTCCCAGTGACAATATTGTTCAGGCGATTCTAACACCACCTAATCGTCTGCCTGACAAAAGAGGCAGGTGAGGAGAAATGCATTGTGGCCACTGATGGCGTAAAGTGATCTCGATTGCTCGGTGATGGATGTGCGGAGGACACTTACGGGCGCCGTCACTTGAGACGGCAGCTCACATTCTTTCCCTCGCCTCAGTGTGGAGTCCACCCCAGGCAATGGACCTGCTCCAGACGACACAGGGGGACAGGCAGACAGACAGACAGACGGACAGACAGCAGAGAATAGGAAACATGAGAATATACAGAATATGGGACCATTAACAACCAGTTTGAGATTTATTTGCATTAAAATTGACTCGTCTTTAACGCCGTCTGTGATGAAGATGCAGTAGGCTCCTTTGCACCAGAGCCATGGAAAGAGAGAGTTGCGCCAACAGAACTTTACATTTTCAAAGGTACATGGAGAGGCAAACCAGTTCCAGGAAGTGCTTGGTGGGCAATTTGAATAGATATTTACATATATACAACTACATTTTTTGGTCATTAGTAGTTAATAAATGCACCGATTTACATTTACAAATAATTGATATGGTAATTTGAGTAGCTAACTTCCAGAAACGGTTTTGAGGATCCACGATCCGCAATTGCTGTGAAAAAAATGGTCCATTGGAGTGACCGGAGATGACGTGACTCTCTCTTTACATGGCTCTGCTTCGTACTAGTATTGCATACTGCACATCTAATGCACACTGCACATTTGAAAGCTGTTATATAAATTGTAGTTTCAGAGATCACTGGAGGTGTAGCTTTGCCAGCAGTGGCCAGGCAGGCAATTATGGGTAGCTACAATAGCTGGAAATAGTTGCTGAAACAGCAACTTTAAGTATAACATCAATATGAAATACTTTTATATTTGACCTAAAGCTAAACTACTCACGATCATGACCATGCATATGGACAGCAGTGCAGGCTTCTGAAAGCCCTCTCGTTGTCATAAGACATGACTCTGAATGGTAGGGATCCTCTTGTTGCCTCTGATTAGGTCAATATGAAATGCTGCCTGTGCACAGCTTCACATAATGCAAAGGCGCATATACTTCACATTTCACTTCACTCACAGGAGATGTCAGGGACGGCTTGTTCTGGAAAAAGAGACCTGCGCTCCTCTTCAGCTCTGCTATCTGATAGACTGTCCCCCTGCAATCTGTAGATAACAAATAACATGAACTGAAGTTAACAACAGTACAGTGTTGTTTTGCTTTAACAATCTCAGAAATCGTTGTGTTTTTTTTCGCCTTTGCAGCAATGGATATTTGGACTGTGGGCTAAATCATAAACAGATAGCGAGTCCCTATCAGCTGGAGGTGATGAGAGAAACAGGAAGTGTTCGGTGAGTTTGTAATCCCTGCTCCAACCAATACGGGCATAGACATCTGGGCTCATACCAAGAATGGAGGAAGATAGGGGACAGCTTATGGGCAGGGATCCTATCTATTCATCGTAGCTTCTCAACCCTTCCTGAATCCAAAAGAAGTTGTTAATAAGATACATTCATATGGAATAAATGTACTGTGTTCAAAAACACGTACACGATCTTTGTGTGGTTACAGTGAAATGTGCATTGTTGATTTAGGCGGCAATTAAACTATGCTAACTATAAAAATCAAGTATTACATACAGTATTGGCTCGCCAATACAGTTTTCCCTCCAACCATAACATTCTACTGTGTGTTTCCAGTTCTGGTGGTCTTTACAATGCTATCAGTTTTCTGTGAGTATGAATGATTTAGCTGTCTCCTTAACACACCAAAAATAAAAAATAAAAAAACACGTATTATCCTCTGAAGTTGGAACGTACAGTTTATTGTGTATACCTAGCAGTCTGTCCTGCAGTCCACAGAGATTACAGGTTATCAAACATGTAGCATCTATCTATCTAACATAAGATATGCACAATGTACTGTACACACATGTTTCTATAGATTCCTTCCATGTCATCAGTAATACCGTTAGTCCAAAACACAAAAACAACGCAATCCATATGCTATTATGTTCTGGTTTAATTCCCTACAGCCACGAACATCCGTCAGTTTTTAATCAATATTCCTTATTTTGTCTGTCTTTCTGAAACCTCAAAAATACCAAAAGAAAGCTATCACTAGAAGATCTTATATTCTTAATCAGAGCAGCTCGTTGCCTCCAGGCCAGACTGCCATTCATCCCTGATATGAAAACAATACACATAATGAGAGCTACAAGTTGCATAGAGGTTCATCTCTCTACAGTATTTCCTAGGGCTGTGCCATCTACATATACTCCCTCCAGATGGATCTGGCTCTGGGATGGGTTTGCATACAGGAGGCTTGTGGTAGGAGTGAAGCCCAGTAACCTTTGCTGCCATCGGCGTATGAACGGTGCTGGCATGACCACAACTGTAGATCTATAAATGGGAACATGCCCACAACACACTGGCCACAATATACTTCACTTACACGTCAACCGAACAGCAGAGATGCCAGAGGAAGAAAGATGTTCCCTGGCTTGTCACTGCCGGTTATGGACCAAAAACCCAGAACGACTGGAATCAGTTTAGTGGAAGTGTAGGCATTGTCTTGTGAACAGCGTGGGGGGATCGGGGCCTATAATATAATATGTCACGGCACCTCTGAGATCCATGCTGGCACTGAAAGCCCATTAATCTACAAAGGCCAATGTAATCTTGATCACTCCTGAGCCTACGTCATGGTACGTTACACACTGGATTCAGTAACATTCAGGAGCACTGTACTGGAGATTAATAAACACCTTCAGTGAAGTGCTAACAGAATTGTCACCTTCACGCTGTAGGTGTGAAAATGAGGCGAGTGTTTCAGCTCAAGTGTCAAAATGGGGTTTACTGGGAGCGCAAGTTCTGCACACCCCTGGTAAAACAGTGAATTGTATTCTATAATACTATAATACACATGCTGTAATGTATTTATTGTACTGATGTGCAAAATACTTATAACGATAACATTTTAGTGATTGTTACTGTAGGAGCAGAAATTGAAATTGCGATTAAAATGTGATTAATTGCAAAGCCCTAGTATGTATATGTTTACACAGTAGAGTATGTACAGTATGTGTGTATGTATTAGTATGCCAGGTCTTTTATGTGGACCATGAGTCTGTCTCGATGCATTATGATATGATAAACCATCAACAATAAGAGCTGTCACAGTGGTTTCAAATAGAGTGCAATAGGATTGTGCAGGTCCACAACATTGTGTCGGCTCGGACCTGTGCTCGCGGTATGCGCATGTGCGACACTGAACATGCACTGTATCAAAATGCAGCGGTAATGCGCATGCATTGAGCTCCTGAGCTAAGACCCATCTGCAAGAGGAGAAAGTGAAGTGTACTTTGAAGAGGCCGAGCTCTTACATTTGGTGGTTGGTTGACCTTGAGGCTTACAAAGTCACAGATGTTGCACAAGGTCACATCTGTACAGAATCTCCGTCGACGAACATGGGGTACACAGTTGGAGGGACCATTCACATCTCACACACCCAGGTGTAAGGGTTTCATACCTTATAGGTGCTACTGGGCATCCCATGGAGATAGATGACTTTGTCAGCGATGACCTCTACTTTGTAACCTGACCCCTGCCTTTACTGCATCTGCTCACAGCAGCAGTCTTTCAGGCCATAAGACTATGAGATGTAGTGTGTGTGTGTGTGTGTGTGTGTGTGTGTGTGTGTGTGTGCGTGTGTGTGCGTGTGTGTGCGTGTGTGTGTAGGGGGGTGAAAGCAATGCAATTCAAATGTTGTCAATTCAAAACAATATTACTGTATCTACATTCATGGAGTTGTATCTGTGTGCTTTTTCTAAACACATTTTAATTATTCAGAAAAAATGAGGTTCACTCTAAATTCTTGCAAAGTAAGCTTTTTTTCAGCAACAAAAATATATGTGTGTGTGTGTGTGTGTGTGTGTGTGTGTGTGTGTGTGTGAGCGCATGTGCGTACATGTCTGAATTCAGATTTAACATGTGATGCTAGGGGTCCGTAGCCACAGCATAGCACAGTCCATGTGTCCAGCACTTATCCAGCTTTAGTGATCTGTTTATGGCCTTTACGCTCACCAAACATTAGCATGAACGACCGGGGCTCCTGTGCCAGTAAAACTTGGGAAGGATTTGGTGGTCAGGATAAAACGGACGCGGGAAAGGAATTTGGAGGGAATTGGAGCTGCATGGGGAAAGTGAGAAGGAGAACAGATGTCTGACATTTCAATCATGGGGCACTCAGCCTGCGATGCCAAAACCCCCTCCACACGTACAGGCGCGCTTCTACCCTCCCGTTTATTCCCCGTGGGGGCCCCTCGGCGATAAGCCTGTAGATGTAAACTATCCGTAGGAGAACACCGCCTGGCCAAACCTACTGACACCGCTCATCCTCCTCCGACAATCTCTGAGCAGAGAACAAACTTGATAAGCGTTATGAATGGACGACATAAGATAAGAAACAAACAAATTCCAAAACCTGATCTGGTGGAGGGTTGGGGGTGTGGGTGGTGAAGTAACGTAGGCAGACGTGTGGCTGGCGTCTCACTTTGGAGTGACCCTGTGTATCTGCCGCTGCCATCGGGGCATGGGGGGGGTCGGGTGGGGGTCCTGCCTGTGCCTGCCCCCCGCGGTATCACGCCGGAACTTGGAAACGTGTCAGGAAGAGAACCGGAGCGATAAGGGAGAAGAAGAAAGAGGAGGAGGGGGGGAACATGGAACGACGTCGGAGACGCGGTACGCCTCCCTCGTGCTCCAACGCGAAGGTATGCGCACCGCCTTCCAGCGAACACAGATGTGCCGTGATGTAGTGAGAGCCAGGTCAGCCAGTTGAAGCATTAGGTGAATTAAACACACACTCACACTCAAGGATGAAACAGATAAGGCGAGGACACTCGACCGCTATCGCCTCACCGCGAGAAGCCTTCCTAGAACTCCCTTCACTTGAAATGTGACTCACAGAATCCCGACACAGTACGCACTGTGGCATGGCGGGTGAAACTCCACCAGACAACTCGCGCACGGACAAAGACTGTAAGAAGAAGACATGCCTGACCAGGACCTGGGAAGGGGTGTTTGTGGGGTGTATGTGTTTGGGGGGGATGGGGAAGGTGTGTGGGGGGAAGGTGTACCTGGCACACCGAGAGCAGATGTTGAGGGTAACTTTGGCCTGGGGTTCCGCCTGATAGGAGCTGCGTCCTTGGCTGAACTTGCTGCCGGACGGAGCTAGGCCGGTCACACCCTCCATCCGCAGGTCATCCAGGTCCTCTGAGTGAGAGAGAGAGAGAGAGAGGGAGAGAGGGAGAGAGAGAGAGAGAGATAGAGAGAGAGAGCGAGAGGGAGAGAGAGATAAAGAGAGAGGAAGAGAGAGAATGAAGGGGCAGAAGGCGAGAAGGGACACACATTAATCATATGCTAGTATCTGCCATAATCAACGCCAAAAAGGAAAAAGCACGCAGATCACACAGCAAATAAACAATGTTTATGACCCTGCCGCTGTGCTCATGTGCACGTCCACACACACACACGGACGGACCATGAGACACATACACAGTAGGTGCGCTATCATGCGTAGCCAGAACCTAACCGGACAGGAGGAAGACATTAAGTAGCTGGAAGAGGAATAACAAATAGGCATTTATGAGGAAAGGGAACAGAGCCGAAGACGCCATTGTGTCCTTAAGAGTGCTAACTTACACACGCACACACACACGCACGCACACACACACATACACACGCACGCACGCACGCACGCACGCCATTTGACTCTGATGAAATCCATATGCAGGAGACACACCATTGTCTGTTTTAGCCTCTGTTACACTTTTTCATACAACATAAGCACACAGACAAAACATTATACAGATTATACGCACATGCACATTCCTCTTTATCTATTTTATTTTTCTGTATTTCACATACCGGTACTATATGTCTGTATACAATATTTCTCTGCTACATTGTTTATAAATACAAATGTTTTACCAGTGAGAGAAACTGTAGATTAAATATGATCCACGTGCAAGCCTTTCAATATCAATATTGATCCAAAGCTTAAGAAGGACTCTGTGATCAGGTGTAAAATCACACAATTTAAAAGAAACAATACTGAATTAATAGAAAACAGAGGTTACATTATTAGCCAGGGTTAAAAGGATTTTATGAAAGAACATCACCGAAGCGGGATAATGTGAAGGAAATGTTTTCTGTAGCAAAACAGGAACAGTTTGTTTTTAGGATCAAAGCAGGGCGCATACCCTCAAAACATATTGCATTATTTCCCATGTTATGAAAATGAATGGTGAATGGGAGCCTGGACTATCTCCCCCGGTCACGCTTTTAAAAAACACATCAAATTAAAAATAATATTTTGACTGGACAAATCCACCCGAACATGAATTCCAGCTCTCTGTTCACACGAGAAGAATTTAGGAATCTCCACCATCTGAGAGGTCACATTTAACATGCATATCTTTCAGCACCAACTGCACTGTTTATGTTTATTGAAACCTTTTCACTGAAATGTTTAGCATTGCACTGAAAATATGTCTACAGAATGTTGCTATAAAGAAATCTAAAACCGTATTCCTCGTAAACCCACAATACATAATAAATATATTGTTGTACCATCTAATAAAACATCACACTGCCCTGTTTCATAAACATGTATTACATGTACATGTATGTGCATTGTCACACATATCTAATATTAAGCCTTTACACTTTGGGTTCCGGGAGGCTGGAGGCAAACAAAACAGGCCTCAGGCCTTGAAAGAAGGCGTGACTAATAATGCCCAACAAAAAACAAGATACTCTGTGGTACAATATACTGTACTTCACCTGTTTCAGATGTCAGAAAACCATTGTAGTTCACATACATCTTAATAAACAATCACACACCCCCACAGCTACAGAACAGGCAGTGTTAAAGCCCAGCGCACCGAAGCGTGACTAAAACACATGCCTCTGCTTAGCCTTGCTGTTTAGGATAATTGATTATTTGCTCAGTTTTTCCATAACGCATTAATAAAGTGGCCTGGGACTTCTCACGTCGCAGTATTCTACGGTCACAAGCATCAATCACGTCGCGCGTTGGGAGAGCGTGAACCGAGGTGGCGGAGTGACAAGACGTATTGTTCCGGGATACAGGAGGGGGAGACAGTTACGTTCCAGGAATACCCTTAAGCATGGTGATATTATATGTCCCATTCATCACAGTACGCAGGCATGCAGTTTGGGGCTGAGGGTATTGGACAGTTTGCTGTCCGTGGGAACAGCTCGGGTTCAACCTTCCCTTAACTTCATACGGCCTTATTCCTTGCACAGACACAGCTGTGATGTATGTGGGGTCTCCTGTGGGTCGTAGCCAATAAGACTTGAACACTTGAACACGGATTTCACTAACAAACTGTGTTAGGCTTCAGGTTCAGACCGGGCAAGTGACAAGGAATGTCCAATCGCCTGTCACTTCTCCCCCTCTCCTCCTCTGCCTCCCTCAGGCCAGCAGACAACAACACAATAGAGGGACAAGGAGAAAGAGATAATCTGCCGTGTACATGGGTCATCAGGGTGTACAAGCCCTCACATTGTGCTCTGTAAATCTCCCGCACAGATTGGAGATTAGACTCTCCTGTGGCAAAATAAAAATGTTTGTTATTGTGTGGTGGACGAAGAAAAGAAAAAGAAAGAAATCTAGGCTACCCTGACGACATGGCGTGCAAAAGCAGGTTCTCCTCGTGCAATAGGATCATTGGCATTAGTCTGCTGCTAAAGCCCGTGTTGGACCGAAGAGCATAGACGAGGGGGCTGATATAACATGCTGTGGAGTCCAACAGTCACAAAAACACAGGGCTGCCAACAGGAAGTGGAGAGGAATGCATGAACTCATCCTAATTAGCATTGCTTATGTGCGTGCATGCGTGCGCGTGTGCGTGCGTGTCAGAATCTCTCTGATTGTGCGTGCGTAGTGCGTGTGTGTGTGTGAGAGCATTCAGAGAACGGCGTCCAACTACTGGCGAGACGCCCTTTAGCAAAGTACTTAGCCCCTGACTGCTACGCGGCCAGTGGCCAGCAGCTTAGAACCTGAATCTGTGCAACTTGTGTGAGAAGAAAACACAGCATTGCTGAAGGAGCACGTGCGAGCTGCCAAGTTTACTTGGTTAAATATTGTTTTGTTTTTATTTGGGGGGAGGGTTTAAATGGGCTTGTGTCTGCAGCTATGTGCCAACGTGCTTCAGCCAGGAGCGTCTCATGTGCGCCACAGCAGTGACACACTCGTGACTTGTTTACTGAGGTGTATAAACTCCACTGGGTCTGTAATGGACAGAGGATATTTGAACAACTCTAAAAGATTGATGAATGGTAACGGTGAGCCATAGCGTGCAATAGTTGCGGTAGCCGCTATTATCATGTCATGCACGATTTGACGGCATTGCGGGAGAATTCTGGACATTTGGGGAAGCAGAGGGGTGATAGCAAGGGGGTCCTTAGAGTTATGAGGGGTCCTTACATTCATGATGCTATCAACTTCTGCTCAAGTATTATTTCTATTTCTGTAAACTCATTCAGTACTATGAGATGTTTTAATATAACCCAGCCTAATGTAATCACACACTGGAGACACAGTGGTGATGAAAGTCATGTTAACTCACACTGCATTATATAGAATTTGCTCCAACACAGTAGACAGTAAAAGTGTTCCCTGTACCGCCATTACAGTATGTTTACGGTGAGTCTCCTTAGAGACCAGTGTATCTACAGTACTACAGTATGCAAGCATCTGGTCTAGACACAACAGAACATTTGTCCACACCCGCACAGTGAGTCGGTGGGGGGAATAGGGGGGGGGGTGGCATGGTCCTCCTCACCATGGATGAGACATGGCAGATAAGCACAGGAGGGTGGTAGTGGGGGTGGGGGAAGGGGAGGGGGATGTTTGAGGGTCGTGGAAACTATTCTAGCGATGCGATCGCAAACAAAGGCAGTGCTGCACGCAGAGGAATTCCGTGACGCCGCAATCGCTCAGTCAAGCCCGTCCAGTCAAACCCGCGCTGGAGCGGCTCAGATCGAGTGTTTGCGTGCGTCCTCCTTCCAAGTTTCCATGTAATTTAATATAGTTTAGATAGCGACCGACTGGCTGTCTCTTGCTCCTCTTCGCGGCGCTCATAAGACGTGGCAGAAGCCATAATTAGCATGCTCCCTTCACAAATGACTTAATATACACCTTCGCGTGTGACGCGTTGACAGATGTAGCATACGGTGGAATTGTGTAGTCGCTGTGCCACACATGGAGAAGAGATAGTGTGTGTATGTGTGTAACAAACGCACACACGCACTCGCGCGCACGCACGCGCACACACACTTCATGATATCTCGTACAAAAAGTGTTGAGAGTTACTGTGGCTTAACTAAGGGAAATAATTGGATAAGAACACTGGGCGAGTTGTGACTTGTTGTGTGGGAGTTCAGTTTAAGACAGGCAGCCGTGAGGGTGTTTTGCCATAACACATTGTGCCCTAGCTAATAGATTGTAAGTGATAGCTTTCACCCTTCATTGTGCAGGGGAGGAAAAGCTCTCATGTGCGCACGCACGCACGCACGCACGCACGCACACATGCACACGCACACACACACACACACACACACACACACACAAAACAAGCCACATGAGGATCCATGTGTGTGAGCGAGGCATTCGGGGTGGGAAATAAAAGGGGTTGCAGAACGCCTACTCAACAACCTACGTGCATGTGCAGGGTGTCACTTGCAGACCCCACACTAGTAGTGTTGACCTCACACAGGGCTAGCATTTGTGTTGCATTAAGCCCCCGAACACAAGGGCTCGCCTCGGCGGTTAACGTTCAATGCAGACATCTTTGATGTGAGCGGGGGGAGCACAGACGCGTTTGTTTGCCTATGTAATAAAAACAGTATTCCAACTTACATATCATAATTATGTCTCGGCTTTCTATAGCGCCCCGCCCCCTTCCCCCACCCACCCGCCCATACAAATATGCCCATCGGGCTCTGAAAGCTTCACATCTTCGCCTGTAGCCAGAAAACTCTGATAGGAATCAGATGGTGACACACATGAGCAGGGAAACATCACAGCTTTTCGGGGCCTGTTGAAAGTCTTATCACAAGCCTCGCACCCCACCCCCCCACCCCAACTCGCTTTCTAACCACAATCCTTAGAGATTAAGTCGCCACTATAGTAGACATACCACAGAGAAAAGATGTTTTATGGTGCCTGTGCCATTGTTACTGGTTAAAATAAAAGGCAGGTATGTCTTATATTTTATGGTATATATGAGCAGAATTCCCTTAACCCTAAACAGGCTGGCTGTATGGAATTTTTTAAGAAGATCTTAAAACATATACAGGAAGGCTTTAACACATTACAACACATTTGTTTGTGCTATCTTTGCTCTTGTTGTACAGCTTCAAAATTAAAGCGATTTGAGTTACATGTTGTATTAAATTTGTTTTATACAAATAAATACAATATGTAAATTATTTTTTTGTATTATTTCAAAATTAAAGCGATTTGAGTTACATGTATTACATTTGTTTTATACAAATAAATACAATAAGTGTATTATTTTTTTGTATTATTATTACTTCATGTTTTACTTTGACTAAATATGTATGCTATTGTGGTTTATTGAACATTGGTTGGTTAGAAAAATGCACATTAAACAAATTATTTAAAATATATTTTCAGTTTAAATGTTATTACAGTACAGTATATATCTGAAGGCGATCTATGATCCATGAACTTGAATGAACTTGATATGTTTTGCCATGTACAAATACAGTAGTATAGACTAGAGCAGAAACATCACCTGTCATGAACAAGGCTGCCATCTGCAGTTCAAAATAACAAGCTAATAATTTATAACTGATAGGAAAACCCATCCAAAAAAAGAGAGAGGGAAATCATTGTCCAGAGATAAACTGAGTTTTCCAACCCACTGTTGGTTGGGGAAACTGAAGCATTTTCCTCCCATTTTGATTTATATTCAGTTTTCAGCTTAATCTTGAAGTACACAGGAGCCTCTCTGGCTAACACAGGCGTGCCTAAGAAGTAGTTGTACAACCACAAACGCATACAACTGTCATTGTTTAGTAGATTACATAGTACCATACGCTGCTGCCTTCATAGCTTGAACAGATTACTTTGCATTTGAAACAGTCCAACCAACGCCCACTGGCATTCTAGACAAAGGAGCTATTGACTGTCACCAAAATATATAATCATTTACTTCTGTATTACATAAAGCATCAGAAACAACATTCTGATTCATCCAAGTAGATTCATATGCTGCCATAACAGTGATGTGCTGCAACTATTCCAAACTAGCTAGAGTGCAGGTCTCAGTATACTTGCCTGTTGGTGCATTTTTTCAGTGATATACTACCGCAATTTGTCCCTCAATTAACTTATCATCTTCGCCACAGGGAACCTTTAGAGGCTTCCAATTGGAAGCTGTTTGACTTTTTTACGGGGAGAATTTTGTTCCCCCTATCAGAGTGGCGTTACCCTCAGAAGAGCATCCAGCCTCTCCACGTCTCTACTTTATGTGGAAGATTTAGTGCAGAGGTAACCTCACACCAGCAAAACGCGCACTCATCCACCGACACTCACACCCTCATGTCTACCTCCCAGAGAAAACACAATGCACCCGGAGACCGTGTTGTTGGTGTTTGTTGACACCGCTACCGGGGTAACTGTTGTGTCTTTGGTTCCTTTTAGACAGGGAGGGTAATGGGGGTGATGGGGATGCAAAATGGAGGAGAGGGGGGGGGGCTTGCTGGCGTCAGGAGGCGTGCGAAGTGTTTGCCAACGCTGGCACTCAGTGTGTGCGTGCGTGTGTGCGCGCGTGTGTATGCGCACAAGTACTGTATACGCTAAAGGCAGGACTTTGTCATCGCTGCAGTGTCCAGCTAAACACAGGCCTACAAAGGATCGCTCTCGCTCACACACACACGCACACACTCGGGTCCGCACACACGCACGCGTGCGCGCAGAGTTAAATGCTGAAATTAGGCAGGCCTCTCTGCTTTGGTCCGAATGAAAGGAGGGGAAGGTAAAGGGGTACAGTTGCCGCTTCAGTTCTCCCCTCTTCATAAGACCCTCTGGACAGGACAATGCCTTCTCTTCTCTGGGCACTCTCCTGGCTGGCAGGAATATGGCAGGAATAATATATGACGTACTGATAGAATGCTTTTAACTTCCACTTTCAGGGTGAAAAAGTAAAGAAACAAAATAACGAAATAAGTTCTCCTCCTGCCCTCTTGCTAACATCATTTAATCATCATTTAATATATTCCATAAAACAGTCTGGGCAAGGCTGTTTTTGATTACATGGGATTTAATAATGGATTCTTGAAATGACAGGGATAAAAAGCACCGGGACACACAAACACACACTCACAAACACACACACACACACACACACACACTCACAAACTGCCTAGCCTAGCCTGACTCTGATAACAAAATATTAATTTTCTGTGTAACTCTGTGCTGTGATATTGTAGGTGGATGTGCACATGCGATATGAGCACGGTGTGAGGGAGCCTCTTTGATCTCAACGTTATATTCTACATATGATATTAATAAGTTACAGCCACAGCACCACAAGAAATGTGCTGGGATTTCAACTAATAATGACGGGCATTATTGTTATTAAAAAACTATTTTAAAAGCCTCTAGGTACATTTGTGAGTTTTATTTAGAAGACTTAATTTAGATATAACCAGGAGATTAAGCAATATTGTTTTCCTTATTGAATACTACTACTTTTCATATTCACGTGATTCAATAAAAAAAATCAAATAAGTGGAGGTCTCCCAGAAATGGAACGAGGGGTAGTGACTTTATAAGGGGAAACTGGCTATCGGTTCTCGTTAAGGTGCCATAAAATAACACCACAAGGTCGAAAACAGGGTGTTTCTACCCATACGCTGAAGTTTCTTATTTCAGAAATGTGTAACTGTATCTGCAGTTTCACTGAGTGAGGAGGTTATAATCTTGACTTTCCATGGGTTTACAAGAGCATATGAGTCATATTAGTTAGGGCCCGGGCTGTGTTGAATATTATCCTTGGGACTGATAAAACTAGCTAGGAAGACTCAGTGTTATCTCTCAGAGGAAAGCTAAAATCATTTATTTATATTATATTCGGACAAACTGAGGTGAACAATTAAACCAAAACATGTTTCTTTGAACTAACATAAGCCTGTAAAACGTTGCCAGCATCTTTGTAAACCTTTCTGAGAGGATGTAACAATGCTCTGCATTTACAAAAGGACAACATACATTGCATATTACATTTTGCCATGGTATTGTTGGGTAATGGTCACAGTGTATCTGAAGCTAGGCTATGACTGCATTACCCATAACTGCAGTGCTGTCAGGGGAAAAGACAGCCTCTCCTGCCTCCCTGTGGAGATTCTGCTTTGAAGAATGTAACAGCTCTGTCTCTTCTGCGCTTCCCCACCTCTCCCTGGCCTCCCTTAGAGAACTGGAGGTGTGAACATGATGGATAGTGAGACACCCTCTTCTCTCCCCAGTGAAATTGCTCTCATTTTGGATCCATGTTTATTTCTCGCGATAGAGCGGTAACCGTCATAACAAGCTCACAGTCTATTAGCACAGAGGATTAACAAAGGTCTGCTTAATTTACAATGTAACTGATAGGGCCATCTGTCCAACTTGCCATGTGTTGTTTAAGGGTGAAGGCTCTCATCAGAAAAGAATGATACCAAACCGAGATCGGGAAATAAACAACAAAACAACAGTTAACACATGCGTCTGCGTTCGCGTGTGCGTGTAAGATAAATAAATTACTTTTGTATTTGTGTGTATTTACTGAAAAAATTGATGTATCTGGCAGTGTGCATGTGCAATGTATTAATGCATTTGGCACAAGCAGACACATCCTTTCTCATATACATTTCTCAGCGGAATTCACATATAGGTGGTGCCATACCAAGTGCTGCCAGTAGAGGTCAGACAAACCTCATAGTTGAATCCCAATTTTAGACAAAATTACAAAATAAAATAATAAAAATGGACTTAATTACAGAATAATTATTTACTTTACAATAATTATTATAATTTGAATTTCTAAAAAGAGTAACACCATTATGTATCAACAATTAAAGAATATTCCATTATAAGTTATCATTATAGGTAATTAATATACTAAAATAAATACCAAATAGTTAAATAAATTTAAAGGTGCGTTAAGCAATTCTAATTCAATTTACATTTTGGCAATGTGTGCTCTGTAAATTAATCCAGTGCTGCTACAGTACACAGCCCTCTACACATGGGAACAGCTACCATCAAATGGATTAACCGCAAAAACATTTAATCAGATACATGTTATACAGCTAGTCATGAACACTTGATGCTTTGTGCCTGACAAGTTGAAAGCTGTTTATTAGCCCCATCCTTAACCCCAGCCAGCTAGTCCATATCGGCACGCTGTGTTCGGTGTTTCAGGCCGGTCAGAACACTGTGGCTGCCCCAATCCCAAAGGACAGCATTGAGACCGGGCATTTACAGAGAATCAAAAACTACCTCTCAATCAAAAATCAAAAAGAGTCCTTTTAGACTTTCAACATAAACTATATGGCATTACCTATCACTGTGATGTCTTTACAGTTTTAGATGTAATTTGGTTGGTAGGCGGGTTAGTCATTGGAGGAAGAACCATTTATGTGTTTTAACCAAAAATGATACTGTATGTAGATGGTGTATGTGTATGTACTATACTGTATTCTGAAACCATTGACATAATGTAGATTTCTAGTGGATTATAGACCTACTGTAACCTGACATGCCAGAAAAATTGTTGTCACAAGTCCATCTGGGGAGCCGTACATTGAAACTGTTTGTGAATGGCTGTACTTTCAAAAAAATACTTTGCAGTTGATTGGATTGCTATTCGGACACATTCAAAAGGATTCTGAGGCTTTCCAGACTAATTCTCACGGCGAAATTAGACTGAAGCTTGCAAGATCAGGACGGTCTCGTGAGGCTAGAACTACTGTATATAACCTACTGTGAAATCAAATTCAAATCAATGACAAGTAATTCACATTAAGGAATCTGATTGCGACACTGGTGAGCAAAAACATTCCACTAACAAGTTGGAGTGGGAGGGGAGGGGGGGGGGGGGTTCTGACAGTGAAGCACAAAGTAAAGACATAGATTATCTGTCAGTCAACATGACAAGAGGGGTGTGGGGGGGGGGTGCATCCTTGACTCCAACTTTAATGCTATTTGGGAGGGACAATCAGCTGAACGATGAGCACAGAGGTTTAGTGCATGTGTGTGCATGTGTGGTAACCTTGCAGTGATTTCACAGGGCAGGGGAGTGCCTCTTTACCTCTAGCACCGTTACACTGCAGGTAGACATTTTATAGAAGCGTCAACAGAAGCTGAAAAGGTAAACGGGCACACACACTCTACGGGAATCAAACTCAATTTGGCATGACACAAGTCACCCTGTCACGGCTTAGACAGACTAACAAGCACACAGACACGTTTCTAAATCCCAAAAAGATACTTAGCATCCAAATTCCCATATGCTTTTCCATGATAATTTCTAAATCAACACGATAGTACGATGATAGGAAATTGGTGTAATAGAAACAATGTAAAAACAATGTAACGTAAAGTGTATGTATTTATGCATAAGGCGGCATTACCCAGAAGCTCCATGGCATCGTCCTCATCCTCGATCTCTTCCTCTGTGATGGAGGGGGCGGAACTGTGAAGCGATTCGAAAGAGTCCTGGGACAACATGGCCGCCAGCAGTTTCTTGTGATGCTGCTGCTGTTCCCTCAGTCCCTTGCTTTTTGCCTCCATCTTCAGGCTGGCGGGGGTTGGGGGAGCAGGACGGTTAGAGGAAAGGTGGAAGAGGTCACTTTTATAAAGGCAGCACTCGGAAACGTTTTGAATTCTCGAAATAAAAGGTCTTATAAAAGCCACCTTTATATGCTCGTGATGAACTCATCATGCTGTAATCAAGGACACCATGTCAACAGCAAATGAGCTTAGTGCTTTTTAGCTGTTCTCTTGAATGACTTGTTTTTTGACTGAATACCTGTTATAATACATGGATGTAATACCTGTATTATTACATGGATGTATTACCTGTATTAATACATGGATGTATTACCTGTATTAATACATGGATGTAATACTGTACCTGTAATACTACATGGATGTAGTCCCTGTATTAATACATGGATGTAATACCTGTTATAATACATGGATGTAATACCTGTATTAATACATGGATGTTATACTGTACCTGTAATAATACATGGATGTAGTCCCTG